>JACCGJ010015252.1:0-69735 GCA_013407085.1 Atriophallophorus winterbourni | reverse complement strand
CGCAAGATGTCGATGAGCCGATCGTTTGAAAAACGGAAGGATGTGGAGTGGCTGTCAGCATGAATACTTATTGTCCAATCAGAATGCAGTATCTGTCAGTGTGTCTATCTCTTTATTGTAATTCCCATGATGATTCATATGTTTGTTGACGTGTAGTGAATACACATGTGTCGCTCTGATCTTGACTTTTCTACATAGTATATATACATTTGATCGATATGACTCGGTGTAGTGATGAATCTGGTGATATGAGGCAAAGGGTAGGACGATGAGATGCCAGATCATGCTTAACAGTAAGTGCTCGTGAGGGTGTAACTTGTGGGCTAGTTATTGCGCTCCAACAGTTTGAATCAACATGTTGTTCCGTGTATGATGTATTCGGTCCGACTCGGTTTGAGCCGGACCCACTACGTTTTTTGATGTATTGATTGCTTCCGTTTCGGTGGGAACGCTGCCGTCTACCGACCCCAGTGGCGAGTGTGTCTCACTCATGGTACTTGGTCTCTGTGGACAAAGTCTAATGTCTTTCGATAAAGCAAGTTTTGCTTTTTTCCATTTGGACTTGACAAATTCAGCCATGTCGCTAGTTAAAAAGGTAATCCTGAGAGGTTTCGGTCCGTCTCCTTTATAGTTTATTGAAAAGGCACCCGGAAAGTGTCAGTGATCACAACGTTAGAAATATTAAGCAAAGACGCAATGTAACGCCACTGCTTGAAGTCATGATCTGCTGTTTCCTGTCCCGATGCTTCAGTGGTATTTTCTGGTACCCCAAGTAGAACCATACTCCGCGATACCGTTTTTTCCTTAGTGTTTGAGGCACCCTTCCGTTCCAACCATGGCACATCAGGATATATCCGGCAATTTGAATTCGGATCGTGTTTGTGTTTTCTATCTAACAAGCTCTCGCCGGACTCTTTAACATTCGTACATATTACGCCTAACGAATGAGAATGCTTGTCGCGTGTCCGGTAATTCTTCATAGAATGTGAGGCTTTATGATTTAGGTTTAGTGTGCCAGGCTCAGATTGTGCAGCGGAGGTCGACCGCAAAAGCATTTCTCTGTATGATTTTTGTACCACCGGGGGCGTTTCAGTTGGTGCCGAATCGGTGCAGATAACATTAAGCGAACTTTTTTTCGTGGCAGCTTTGGCCAAAGGAGCGTTCGACGTAGACGGTTTCTGCTTCAAGGCCTTTTTAAGTATCACTTCAGTGTCGCGTAATTTAACCTTTTTAGAAGCACTCTGTGGCGGTAAGTTCGAGCGTGTTCCATTATTCAATTCAACTGTTTTAGTCTTGATTATTGGTCGTAGAGTATTCTTTAAATTTGCAAGTTCCTCTTCTATTTTCAATAATCTATTCTCTATTGTATTAGTCTCGTTTCTAGCAGAGAATTGTGTACTCTTGGGATTACGATTCGCTATTGAATTTCTACAGTCAATACACAAATAGCAAACGGATGGAGGTTTTTATCATTCACGATCTTTACACACTCATCGGTCAAAGTCTCATCGCAGGCCACGTGCACATGTATATCACAAAAAATACATTTAACCAATGCACTATCATTGCTTACCGGGTACAGGCACTTGGCGCAGAGGTCAAGGTGGTTTGATGTCGCTGTCGGGGGAACAACCGTCGTATGCACACCATGATCGATCGATTTTTTCGCGTGCGTGTTGGATCTCGTGATTCGACTACGCATTGTAGGCTGAATTGGGGCGACCGGTTGAAGAATGGTCGTCCGTTCGACTGGTCGATTTAGCTGAGTTATAATTCTTGATTTGGTCATTTTGCGAATAATCCGTGATAACCCGATAACCACACAAAGTAGAGCACAGAATGGCGTATCAAAATATGTAGTTCGATGTGATCTTTGCAATGAAAGCAAAAACCGTAGGATAGTTAACTGTGGGAGAAAGTTTGCACGCGTGAGCAAACCGAGATATTTACGTTGAAACGGTAACTTTGCTGTTAATCGACGGACCAGATTAAAACGTATAAATTCCGATAGCTCTCGTCAAAGTATAGCAAAAAGTTTTTGAACGGTTAAAATCCGAGTCGATTTGGCGATGAAACGGGCAAAAGTGTCAGAGCAACAAAAATACGACCGCACGCCAGTATGATTTGCTGTTCAGAGGGTGCATCTTTGAGTTCATTGTTTTATAAGTTAAGATTAGATCAAATCGAACACTTCTGCGAAGCAGTGTATCTAAATTAAGATGCAATAATCGATTCTCATATTTCCAACCATTTTAGTTGCTCTGGGATAAATATTCTCGAGCAGCTTGATGTCCTTTTGTAGCCATGTTGTCTAAGCGTGCACTGAGTAATACATCACAAGGTTAATATATGTATTTATGAGCATGGATGATGATTCACGGGGAAAATGTCCGAAAATACCTAGAATGCGGCTAGCTCGGTTGTACACTGCTTCGCATTCCATGCTATTCTTAAGACTTTCACTAATCCATAGGCCTAGGTCCTTTTCTTTGGTTGTCATTTCAGTTGTTTTGATCCGAGGTTGTATGGGAATGGGAAATCTTTGCCTATTTGCAACATTTTACACTTTTGAATGTTGAATGAAAGTTTGTTTCGCTCCGATCAGTTTTCAATATATCCAAATCGCTATGTGAGCGCAAACAGTCCACGCTTGACGTGATTCTCATCGAAAGTTTAACATCATCCTCAAAGAGAACCATTTTTGGCTGTGACAAATTTCGGAAGGTCGTTGATGTAGACCAAAAAGAGAATCGGACCAAGTACCGAACATTGTGGGACACTGCTAGTGGCTTCGATTTACCAAGACATCACACCATCGATGTGTACATTTGCCTTGCGATCAAGAAAGTAACTTCTCAGCCAGGTGAGAAGGCAGTCATTAATGCCAACATCTTGCAGCTTGCTCGGGAGTATAAAATGGTCCACGCGATCAAACGCCTCTGATAAATGCAAGTAACACACATGCACGCAACCACCATCATACACTGCCTGCGTCTAGTCGTCCATTGTCCTTAGTAGGTTAGTAAAGCAAGAATGATACTTCCGAAATCCATGTTGCTCTCTGAACATAAAGTTGTGGGCTTTGAGATGTGTCACAATTCTTTCGCTCACAATTCGCTCCATAACTTTTGAGATTACTGGAATAAGTGTAACAGGGCGGTAATTTTCTGGGTCAGAACGAGTTCCACCTTTGTAGATGGGTGTTAAGATTCCTCTCTTCGAGTCAGTCCGTACAACACCTTACCTCACATATTGATTAACTGAATCACAGTTGTTCGAACAATTGATTGCCACATAACTTTAGGATTGCGGGTGTGTTCCCGTCAGCTGTCGGGGACTTGTTGATATTCAACCTGCATTGGTGGTACTGCACTATTTCAGAATTGAGGCATATATCGCGTATAGTCTGCGGCACAATTGGTTTTTACAATTCCGATGATTGCAATGCATCATTAAAGGTGAAAACTAGTGAATAAATACTAGCGAGAGCTTTAGCGGTATCCAGCACAGAATCAGCTAGTCTGTTATCTGTCTTGATTGGAAAAACACCGGGTTTCAGCTTTGTGGTGTTGTTAACAGTTCGATAATGCAGTTTATGATTTCGCGCATTCTTACTGCTAGCTGAAGCTGGTGATATTGTTTGTCCCCTCGCATGAAATTTGTGAATTGTTTCCGTAATTCGCAAAAATTTGCCTAGGTCGAAAAAGTTCTGGCGACCCTGTGAATAGCTCCTGCAAAATTTCGCTTTTTCAACCATATTCTATTCCGACTGCGAATTCTGAAGTGTGATTCTTTGCTATTATGTTTCGGGACATATTTAGAATTGAAATGTATCATGTTGATGATGTAATCTGTCAGGGTTGTGCAATGCTAATCTGGATCACTGAAATTTATATTAAGTTCATCGAAAGCTACCATTATTTCCATCAAACCAATGTAATCCACTTTTATATTTCGTTTTGTTTGCTCGACAATTCTACTGGCGTTGCACACGTATTGAAAACACAGAACGAGGTGTTCGCTTCGACGCAGCGGAGGGTGATACTGAACATCTTAAACGGCCGTGTCTTCAGAGGTTAAGACTAGGTGTAGAACCGATGTCGAAAACATGATTATACAAGGGGATGTAATCGAACAGTTCGCGAAATTTGTAGTCCAGTGATCGGAGTAGATGATATACTTAGTAAAATAGTTGAGGCAAATTGAAGTCTGCCATAATCAGCAATTGCGAATTGCGCTGTTTACCAGCAAACTGCATTGCCTTCAAGTGATTTCCGTTATTCGCATCTAATGATGATGTTCAACGGTAAACTACACCAACGATGCCACTGTCGCCTGAATCGAGCTTCGAATTGCTCCATGAACTGTCTTCCAGATCGAGTTCAGTATCTGTAACTACCGTACAGTATAAAAATTCATGGTGGAAAACAGCTACTCCACCATCTGTACTTAAGCTCTCTCTCCGAAACAGGGTCATGTTTGGAGTAGAGAGCTCGCGATCACTCACGTGTGGTTGGAACCATGTCTCAGTCGAGTGAGTGCTGATTGCAGAGATCCTTCAGTTCAGCTAGTTTGTTTAACAGGCATCGTGCGTTTGTATATAGGCAATTGATTATGGTGTGCGTATACAGTGATGGAGCTGAAAGCTAGTCTATTTGTCCGACCCTTGAGAGTCGGACATCGGTAGATTTTTGGGATTGCCACAGTGTTTCTAATCGGAGTCTTGTCTGATTTTATAAGCCGTTGTTCATAAGTTGGTTTCAGCGTAGAAAGTCTGCGGTCATTCATTCTGATATCCTTCGGGTTATTTCTATGATTTGCTTTAAAGTTGGCTCTAATTGATTCCATCTTACTCATCGTTAAAAATGTTATTTTCAGAGATTTTGGCCCGTCATCGTTATAGTTTGGTGACCGAGTTATTCTAAAAGTGTCCACCATAACTTACTCGCGAGCTCCGATGGTGTTGGCAACGTAGAGCCACTGTTTGTGCCGATTTCACTTCCGAAGCAGTGTTAGTGTGTTAGGGAACATCAAAAAGAAAAACACTGTGTTAGTCAGATTTTTTCCCATTGTTTAAATTACCTTTTCTCTCCCACCAGGGAATATCAGAATGTATGTGACATTTAGTCTGTGAAAATGTATGCAGCGAGTAAGAATTTACAAGAACTTCTTCCATTACTTTTTAGCTCTTGAGAGTTATTCTAAGCAAACACGTTTCGTCATGATGAGGATAATTGGAATGCCTACTTAGACGGGTTATGGAATCAGACAGTATTGATTTCATATCCCTAATTGAACACAGCTAGTACAGTTTTTCAATGTCGTGAGTTCTTCTACTTTAGCATAGTGTCCCGGATGTCTCCGGTACATTGGTGCAGATGACACTGAGATTCATCAAATTTGTTTTTATTTCAGTATTAGTTTTGGAGGTAGAAGAATTCTGCTGATGGACTGTCAGTAGAAGCCCTTTCAACTTTTAAACCTGACAAACATCTGAGTCGCAGCTAGCGTTCGAATCACTAAACTGTTCAGCCTCCGGCAAATTCTCTATAAGTAGCGGAGCATCTTGTGGAGGATCGGGATGTAGCGTTGGGTTAAGGTTGTGAGTTATTTTGGGCAAATACTTCAATGTTTCCTCGAATTTTGAGAACAGATCTCTACGTATTTGATTCGATCTTCTATTTTTCCTGATTGTGATACATTGGTATCGGTGCCGTGTAACGGCTTTGTTCAACAGACGCTCCTGTGATGATTGATTTAATAATAATCAATACTAATCAATAATTCCGTAATTCAGATTCTCGTTGTTAGAGCTGCATTATTCAATACATAATGTAATTCGAGTGAGCGTCGTTTGTTCGCACTTACATTCTTGGGTTGGTTATTCAATTCAATTCAATTATCACATTTGGCGTCGCGAGCAGGATTTATTCATGGCAAATTCAATTCTGGAACCTCTCGACGTAAATGCAAATGCTCGAGAAATTGGAGACTGTTTTGAAAGATTCGAAATTTGGTGTATGACACGACCGAAAGCAGAAAATGATAAAAAGTCTGTTTATTTTCTAAATTCGATCGAAAAATCTGCTTATACGTTATTAAATAATTTGGCTCATCCGGATTCGCCAATTTTCCTTCCATACGAAACGCTGAAGGCGCTTTAAATGCAACACGTGAAACCTGTACATTTCGAACCAACCGAATGTGCAAAATTTCATTCCATGGTGCGTCAGTCCAATCAAGGAATTCGGGATTTTATTCTACAATTGTTAATTCAGGCAGCGAAATGCAACTTCGGTGAATTGTTAGAAATGCAATTGAAAGATCGTCTAATTGCTGGAATACATGACAGTGTTTTGCAGAATGAACTCTTGAAGCTGCCAAACCCCTCTTTTAAAGATGTTCGAGTTCACTGCGAACAGTATGAAGATGCGCGTGTGGCAACAACAGATTTGTTGCCAGCAGAAAATTCCGTCATGTTCAATACACATAAACCTGAAAATCCAAGGCTCGAATGCAGACCGCTGATGAAATTTGACTTCCCTATCAGCCGATTCAAGCGCTACTCCTGTTAACACGTCCACATCCGCCCGTGTCATTGATTCAAACGGAAAATCTGGTTTTTATTACCAAGAAAGTGGCTTCAAATTTAGCAAACTTCAGAATTCATCATATACCATTACAACTAAATCACCAAACTCATCTTATCAAGCGAATTCAGCACTGCCTTCTAGCTCATCTAAACGATCGTCAGATATTGTACAGTCCAAAACCGCTAGAGGAAAAGCCCTACTGGCACTTTCGACTACTGCCATTGAAAAAGCGAGACAATTGTTGGCCGATGTGGATGACGTTTCAGATTTGCTGAAACCTCCGTGTGTTCAATCAATTCAACCTGCAGACACTGGACAAGCTTCTGATGAACATGCAACAAACCTATTCAAGATTACACAAATCCGAGGATGATTGGAACTGCGGTGGTTGTGATGATTGTTTGAATAATAATCAATACTAATCAATAATTTCGTAATTCAAATTCTCGTTGTTAGAGCTGCATTATTCAATACATACTGTAATTCGAGTCAGCGTCGTTTGTTCTCACTTACATTCTTGGGTTGGTTATTCAATTCAATTCAATTATCACAATTATCACAATTATCAATTATTATCAGCTCCACACATAACAGACACCTTGAACTTCAGCATTAATAATGAAGACTACTTTCTCTTTAGTCAAAACTTTATCACAATTAGTGTGTATCATAGCATAGCACATAGAACGCATGCCTACCATCGATTTCACAATTACCCACTTTTTGCAAATTTGACACAAATCACGCGTAGTTTTCTTAGGTCTTGACAACCGATAGCAGTTAAGGTCAAGGTCGTCTGATCGTTGAAATTGGGCTTTGATAGCTTGCACTATTAACGGTTGGGAGATGAAATTTTCGATGTTCGCGTGGGAACCAATGTATTGGAAGCAAGTTACCGAGTCAAACAATCGTGGTGACCGTAGATTTTATCTCACAGAATGGAAACACGCTTGTTTAATTCAGCAGAATATCTTCCGAATGATATTACTCCATAGCAATTCAAAACAGCGAAATGTTGATCACGTGACACTAAAGATGATAGAGACCAATAGATCATTTCAAGCGAAATCCAATGGTGTAAGAAAAATCCAGATAGATTAAGCGAGTGACAACTAACGTCCAACAGTATCAAAGCCGTTATAAGACAAATTCGGTTGACGCACAAATATTTTCTGTTGTCACTAAATGAAATTTTGTGTCAAGCAGATGGTCTGGACTGGACGACCAATGTCTTAGCAAACCTTATATGAGCACATATCACATCATTTTATGACACCGTTGTAAAAAAAATCAAAAGACACTAAACGAAAACAATTTGAACATCTTGGATGAGTCGTGAAAAGTGTCGTTCCTTTAAGAATTTACGTTCTATAGAACGACATATTTAAAACTATGGAAGCAGTAATAAATTATGGATATCATCAAATGATTGAGCGCGGTCGGTATCACAGGGTTATGATCTAGAGTATGCAGATGACATCGCAATTCTGAGAGATGACACTCATATAATACAACAAGCCCTGGAACGCATGGCTCTTGAAGCTTCAAGGTATGGCATGTGCATTTAGCCTAACAAGTGTGAAACACTTACCCAGGGGCGGACCGGCTCTCTTCCAAACCTACATGTGTGCGATGTCAATCTTGAATTGGTCGATAGCTTTGTTTACCTTGGCAGTTGTATCTCTGCTGGCAGTTGTGTCGAGGACGATATCTTACATCGTGTTCGAAAAGCAGAAGCAGCGTTTGCTAAACTTCGCCGCTTGTGGCGTCGACGCGATGTTTCACTTCATGCTAAAGGCAGATTGTAAAACGCAGTGGTGCGTGCTACACTACTTTATTGCTGTGTAACCTTGTCTAACCGAGCGGAAGATGTCCGTCGGCTTTCTGTTTTGACACTCGTTGCCTGCGTATGATTGCTCACATTCGGTGGAAACATCGTGTTACAGATATAGTTCTCTACAAGATGTCTGTGTTAGGACCAGCTGGCCACGGGCTGAGAAAATTGAGGATGCTAGCTTGCTTGTGGTGGATGGGACATGTTTTAAGAATGCCTACTCACCGTTTACCATACCGCGCATTAATCGCATAGCCTATTAGAAGCCAGAAGAAACGATCGAGTGGCTAGTGCATGACGTAGCGCTTTGGTATGAAGAAACACCGTAGCGCTAGGCTCAGTTTGGCGTATACGTTTGTCTTGATGGGGTCCAAAATCTCTATCTAATAGTTGGCTGGAAACATTACGAGATATGGATGCAAACGGAAGTCAGAGGCGTCAGTGTATTTTATTATCTGCGTCATAATGTTTTATCGGGTATTATTTTATATGAAAAACACAAAACAGACACAAAACAAAAATAAATAATCGCATGTAGTGAAACTACAAAAACAAGCTGCTTTTCGCGCATTCGCGTTTGCATACTATGCTTGCCTGTTTTCCCGTTTTCACGCGCTTGCTTATCTTCTTCATATTGCTTGGCACTTTGTCTGGCTACAGACTTGTGCTTCATGATTACGATGATTAGTTATTTTAACTGCTGAAGGAGGTATTGAAAATTTGGTCGTCCTACCACCACTAGGTAGGAGCGACAATATAGTGCTAGCCTGCGAGTTACTCTTGGTAAAACATTGATCATGTGATTCAAAGTTCAAAGTGATTCAAATTTGTAATGGTCTAAAAAGCATTTAGCTTAACAATAACCATATGATGAAGTTATGATTTACATACAATAAAAAAACGAAGAACATGGAAACTCATGTAGTGTAAATCGTATCACAATTTGGGTTTTCTCTCAAGTATTTGTCCAAATTAGCTTTAAAAATATCCAGGTTGGGTGAGTGTATAACAGTGGAAGGGAGGGTGATCCATGTGAAACTTATACATACAGCATAGGAATATCTTCGACAGTTCAGTCTTGAAGTGAGGATAAGCACTGTAAGTTCATGTTTCCGACTGGCACGGGGTGGCGAGCGTGTGAAAAGTTTGGACAAGGGATGGTTAGAGACGTGCATAATATTGTACATCAGTATGAGATCAACTCTTATTCGACGACAGCGAAAGTCCAAAAGATTGAGACTCATCAAACGTTCTTCATATGGTTTAGCACCTAGTCCGGTTACAAGCTTTGTGGTTCGGTGGTAAATACGCTGCAGAAGATTGTTGTCTTTCTGAATCCAGGGTGACCAAGCCTGAACAGCGTACTCCATCTCTGGTCTCAGATAGGTGTTCATGATACGGGGCCCCGACTGATTCGTGAATCTGCCAAAAATTCGTTTCAATAACACCAATACTTTTGACGCATTTTGTATACCGCTTTGCACTGCAGTGAATTCTTCAGACTTGAACTGGTCCGAACACCCAAATCCTTCTTTTCAGTTGTCCAGACGAGTTGGTGGGGCCCAAGAGTGTAGATGTAATTCACGGTCTTTCTAATGTTTAACACTTTGCACTTTTGGAAGTTGAAGGGTAGTTGTTTTCTCAGAGACCAATCGTGCAATGTGTTTAGTCTTGCAATGATTTCACACTGCATGCAAGCTTTTTTAATAAATGTTTTCCGTTTTGTATTTCTTTGGGTAGCCAGGGCAGATATACAACTCGTTCATCTCAAAATTCATGCACTTTGAATATTTTGCATGCTTTGACTGCCTCTAGATCGTTATTCCGCTAGCGCGTGCAATTCAAATTATCGGATTTTAATGTACCGGCTATATCTAGCATCGGACAACTTAAGGCCTTGGCTCGCACACTTCATAGTCTCGATGTCAATGTGTGCTGCATACATAACTCCAGCTCGGTTACGCGATTGTCTAATCATTCGAACTTACGCCGTCATATTATCGACCCCTCTTCACTGATGAAAACGCCATGATATCTTGTCAAGCTGGTGTCGGATTGCTAAGCTTGTGCTCATAACACAAACCACACTTTTAACACTAACACACGACATTAGAAGCGTCAGTGCTTCACTTGAAAATTACCATTGGCGGCCTTGCTCACATGAATTGACCATATTGCTATAAGTTTCTCGCGACGAGGAGTGTGTAAGAATGACGTTCATACTGAGACAAATGTCTAGAGTTAGATCATGCGTCAGTCTCGGCTAAGCTATCGATGCGTTTTTGCGGGAAACGCAGAATCGTTGCGAGGCATTTGAATGTTGCCAGGCTCGAGAACCATGTTGTGCTGGGCTCAAATATTTTGGTTTTTAAAATGTTCTTTTATACGCACAGTTACAATGCGTTCCATTAATTTAGAGACCAAAGGAAGTAAAGTTACCGGTCTATAGTTTGCTGAGTCTCAACGGCTACCGCCATTATAAATAGAAGTTATCATCCCTGCTTTCCATTGCGCGATATTTTTCCTTCATTTAAGTTGAGATTGAATATTCGAGTGTGAGGAGCAGTTAAAGCAATGCGACAACTGCGAAGTATGGAGGGGGTAGTTTTGTCTCCACCATGGGTCTTCTTTTCATTCAGTTGACAATGTTGCCACCGGGCCATGTATTCGTTGATAGTCATTTCACTGACTAATTTCAAATGTGGCGAATTTGCCAAACTTGATATGGGATACAACGCTTGGGATTGAAGACAAATGAGTAAAACTTTGCAAAAGCATCGGCGGTATCTGCGGCAGTGTGGGTCAATCCATTAGTTGTTAGTCGAGAGAATACACCTGGTTTGATTTTTGATCGTTCATTTACTATCATTTAGAGAAGCCTTGGATTATTTTCCATTCTCTTAAGCAAGTTCCATTGGAATTAATTGCTATATTCTCTTACGAGTATCGTGACGTGATTCCGTATCTTACAGAATCGCAAGTTGGTTCCGTGCCAAACGTCTTATGATTTACCCAAGACTCTCGCTGAACAGCTAACCATTTCTTAGTTTTACTCATAATAACTGAAGCGACCAAATCGTCACTGAGGAATAGTTTCTGTCACGGAAACTAGTTGCCTACTTCAAGCCACGAGATTCTTATACCGGGAGTGACGAGTGTTTACAAATCGATCCCAAATCAGAACAATACGTCAATTTACGCTGTACTATATTGACAAAGACGATTAAAAAGCAACATATAACAAACCTCAACGGTAATCGAATACAGGTTTCAATGCAAACCCAACGTGTCCAATAAACGGAAGTCAAACAGCTCAGTTGAGAGCACAAAAAATTACCGTTTTCCAATAACGGCAAACACTGGTAACGGATAAATCAAAATGTGCGGAAGCCCAAGTGCAGTTAAACAAAGGATCAATGTTCGCGAAAGAAAACTCTCACAGATTTAACATTTAGTTTAAATGTTATTTTTAAATTAAAGAACAAACAAAAAATATCACGGGAAAATTATGACACAAAAAACTGGATAAGGAACACGGGTGTAGGGTGGGAAACAAATTTCTCCAGTTCGTTTGATCTTGCTGGATCGAAAGAGGAATTTTCAAGACATCAACGCGGATTCATACAATAACAATCGAGTTTTCGTCAATCTCAAATTCAGATAATTTAGGAACGTATTATAATAAATAAGGTCCAACATACTGCAAGGCGATGTGCAAATGAATAGTGGACGGAAATTAGCCTGAGTATCCAAAAAGCTGCGGATACTGGAAATTTTCACGGTATGTATGATGGGATCAAAAGAGTCATCGGTCCAAACAAACTTATAACGACTCCCATTAAGTATGTATCTGGTGCAGACAATAACGAATAGTTCGCTTTGGGATTTAAAGCGAAGCGAAGTTGCGAAGCGAAGCGAATATTGTTGAATATTCGCTTCGCTATCGCCATGGCGAAGGGCAAAAATAAACTTCGCTGAAAATTCGTTATACTTCGCTTCGCTTAAAACGAAGTGCAAGTTCAAACTTCGCCGTAAACGAATATTAGCGAAGTATTCGCTAAAAGCGAAGTCTTCGTTTTTGTACTTTAATATTTTAACCCTTCTACGGGAATTGTTTTTGATGTTGACACTTGTTGATAGACACCGCCAGACAAGTGAACTCCGATGGTGACTGAAAGTACCGACGTAAGCCAGTTAGCAACAGACTGCTTGTTTATTTGCTATAAGCTAACATTTGAGGTGGTAACTAGTGTTACGGTCAGTAGACAAAGGGTTGTTCTTTTTTGTACTTTAATTATAGCAAATTAAAGCAAGGTTTTTTGTCGAAAACGAAGTTTTTGGGTTACATCGAAGTTGAGCGAAGATTATTCGCTAATATTCGTTATGGCGAAGTGCGAATATTCGCTTCGCTTCGCCATTGCGAAGTGCTTTGCTTTGATACTATTCGCTATCGCGAAGGGCAGTTAGGGCACTTCGAAAATTCGCTTCGCACTTCGCTTCGCTCCAAAAAAGTGACATTCGTTATTGTCTGGTCATATCGGAGTTGAGTGATTTCCTCACTAATTCTAAAGCGCTTGTAGTGTCAACATTCGTGAACAAGGAGCTTACGTCAAAACTAACCATCATCTCATCCTCCCACATTGTTACGGTACTGAAGCGACGAACAAAATCAAACGAGTTCTTAATAAAAGAATTCGTGTTACCAACTAATGGTTTCAAAAGCTGAGCAAGGTGCTTAGCAAATTCGTGTGTTGGGGATCCAATGCCGTCTACAATGGGCCTTAAGTGGATGCCTACCTTATGTATCTTCGGAAGACCATAGAACCTTGGTGTCTGAGCACATATTAGGTAGAGCATGAACCATAATCTTTGACCAAGGTTTTCCTTAATTCCTCGCAGGTAATTTTAAAACAACCCTCTTACGGTTATTCATAATAGTCGTAGATCTAAGGTTGTCAATAACCTGATACGGACCTTCAGCAATGTTTGACTCTGCCTTAACTATATAATCACTTTTAGAAATAATCACAGTTGCCTTGCCTTCATCTGCTTTAGTGATCACTATTTTCTCTTCTTTACGCAATTTAAGAAGTGCTTGTTGTTCATCATTTCTGGTAGTTGTTTTTTGATAATACTAGATATACCGTTTTACAATGCATCCTTCTGATTTTTCAGGTAGCTGGTTGAGGGCGGATTCTACGCACGGAATAACATCCTCAGCTTTGAAGAATTTTATACTTAACGAGAAGTTTAAGCCCTTTTCAACAATCTTTGTTCGGTTTGCGATAGTGGCCTATCTGATAAATTAAATACTTCAGAACATTGTCGAGCCCTGTCATCAAAAGAACTAGCAGAGATACATTTATTTTTTGAAGTTAATAAAGTACTTAACATACGTACTTGTCTTTCTTGTCAATGTGCATGACCATCACATCCATCGTCCGGAACAAGGCGGTCCTGCTGTCGCTGAAGGATGATGTCTTCAACACCCCTTCAGACTTTGCGGCCCTCATTCCAAACAAGCTGCAGTTTCAGGACCTGGAAGACATCCTCTGGCCCCTCGAGCAGATCAAGGAGGTCAGCAAACGTCTCCAGGCAGATGAGACGCCCACATGCAGCATGTCATTCCGGACATGGCCAAGATTGCCATGATGTCCGCCTCCAGGATCAAGCTGTTCGCCGAATTTAAGGCTGCCACCAAGGCATTCATCAAGAAGTTCCAGGAGGAGATCAAAATCAGAGTTCCCGAGCTGGGCAGGAACGTGGACCTCTACCAGATTGCGCACTACCTGAACCCTACTCAGAAGGCCGTGTACCTCAGGACCAGGTCTCATGGTCACCTCTTCTACGAGTGCGAGCAGAGCATCAAGTTGCTCTTGGCCAACTTGGCCCCAGCCGCCCCACCATCCATTCAGATGCCGGAACCCGCTTGCCAAGATCTTGAAGGTTTTCTCCGAGAGCACCATGATCTTGATCCGGAATTGGCCTTTGGCAGCGTCGACCAGTCCCAGTCCCAGTCTCAACCGGCCCCAGTTCCTTCCTATGTCAAGGAGATGAATGAATGGATGGCGTCTACCCTGGAAAAGGAGGACATCGACGTGCTCCAGTACTGGAAGATGAAGGCCAAGAAGCTCCCTCTACTCGCCAAAGTCGCCCAGTAAGTTGTTTCAAAGTTAAAGGTCACTTATTTTCCGTTGGATTATAATTTATTCTCGTTATTCGCCATTCTTCGCTATAATATTCGCTAAACTTCGCCATACTTCGATATTATTCGCTATACTTCGATATATTATTTTCTATTCTTAGATGTAGTATTGCTATACTTTGATATAGTATTGCTATACTTCGAAATAGTAGTTTAACTTTTGTACCCAATGGAACCTAATACAAAATACTAAACCTGTCTCATTTTCTTTTAGGATGGTCTACGCCATCCCGGCAACCTCAGCCTCATCAGAGAGGGTCTTCTCGGAAGCTGGACTCGTGACCAAGCCCACCCGAAGCCTTCTGAACAAAGAGAGGGTACAGGAGCTCGTCTACATTCATGACAATTACGAGAGAGTGCTCCCCTACATGAAGAGGATGAAGCTCCGCATCCAGGAATTCACCAATGGCGAAGGTACCAGCACTCAGTGTCAGCAGCAGCTCAAAGACCAGGATGACCCTGAGGCCAACCTTGAGGATGTCGAGTTTGTCGACACCCAGGAGCTCACGGCGGGGGCCTACTCCCCTCTGACTGGAGGCAGCCGGACCAGTTCCGGCACCAGGTCCAGGTCCAGAACCCCGGTCTCAGAGACCGAGTCAGAGGAGGAGCCTAATTTCCTTTGAGAAAACACGGTTTTTTATATTTACAATTCCAAAGCTCATGAAAAACTCCTCTCTTGTCAAATAAAAGTTCTTTCATGGTCAAAAAATAATTTATTTCGGAATTCGTTTTATTTCAGCGAAGAAAGGCGAATTTAAACGAATATTAGCGAATTATAGCAAATTAAAGCAAGGTTTTTTTGTCGAAAACGAAGCTTTTGGGTTACATCGAAGTTGAGCGAAGATTATTCGCTAATATTCGGTATGGCGAAGTGCGAATATTCGCTTCGCTTCGCCATTGCGAAGTGCTTTGCTTGATACTATTCGCTATCGCGAAGGGCAGTTAAGGCACTTCGAAAATTCGCTTCGCACTTCGCTTCGCTCCGAAAAAGTGACATTCGTTATTGTCTGATCTGGTGACCCGATTGTGGACAAAACTCAGCAGATGGAAAGATGGGTAGAGCACTTCTCCTCTCTCTACTCTAGGGACAGTACGGTTTTACCACATATATTTGTAAATGTCTAGCGGTTGCCGACTATCAAATATCTAGATACTCCCCCTACTCTTGATGAGCTCAATAGAGCAATCGACCGCTTAGCGAATGGGAAGGCCCATGGTGACGACGGAATTCCACCTGAGCTCATCAAATGCTGTAGAGCAGCATTAATACAACCGCTTCACCATTTGCTTCTCCAGTGCTGGAAGGAGGAGTGTGTCCCACAAGAGATGCGAGACACAAAGATCATCACGCTATTCAAGAATAAAAGAGATAGAGGCGACTGCCGCAATTACAGAGGAATCTTCCTTCTGAATATTGTAGGCAAATTGTTTGCTAAAGTCTTACAGATCCGGCTGCAAGTTTTAGCTGATAGAATTTACTCCGAATCTCAATGTGGCTTTCGCAAGGGAAGATCAACCGTTGACATGATCTTCTCCCTGAGACAAGTTCAAGAAAAGTGTCGGGAATAGCGTATGCCATTATACGCTGTTTTTATTGATTTAACGAAGCCATTCGACTACGTCAGCAGGGAGGGTCTTTTCAAAATGATTGATTTGATAGGCTGCCCCCCAAGACTGCTAAAGCTGGTTATTTCGTTCCACTCAGGCATGAAGGGCTCAGTCCATTTTAACGGTTTCAGCTCAGAAGCCTTTGAAATTTGCCGAGGCCTCAAACAAGGGTGTGTTCTTGCTCCCACGCTGTTCGGCATTTTCTTTGCTCTGCTTCTGAAGCACGCATTCAGGACGAGAACAGAAGGTATTTACCTACGCACGCAAAGTGATGGCAATGTTTTCAACCTAAACCGTTTGAGAGCACAAACCAAGGCACTAAATGTGCTAATCCGTGACCTGCTGTTTGCCGACGATGCAGCCTTTATTGCTCGCTCCCAAGAGCACCTTCTGTCTCTAAAGGACTGTTTTTCTTCGGCATGCAACTACTTTAGTCTAACAATCAGCATGAGCAAGACCAAAGTCCTTGGCCATCATAACTGTTGGAAACTGTCAGCTTGAATCAGTACATCAGTTCACATACCTTGGTTCAACCATTGCGGATAACCTCTCGCACGGAGATTGATAAGCGGATTGGCAGAGCAGCTGTCATTCTGTCCCGTTTGAACTCTCGTGTTTGGGGTAACCGCAAGCTGACTGTAAAGACAAAGATGATGGTGTACAGCGTCTGCGTACTAAATGCTTTACTGTACGGTAGTGAAACCTGGACCACCCACGCAAGACACGAACTGGAGCTGAGTGACTAATGCTGAAGTGCTTTCAAAAGCTGGTCTACATAGCATGTTCACTCTATAGAATGGAAAATGGTCGTATTCCGAAAGATCTACTCTATGGTGAGTTGCAACTAGGAAGTCGACCATTGCGCAGACCGCAATTGCGGTACAAAGACATTTGCAATAGAGATATGAAAGCTGTTTGCATTGACCCTGCGAGTTAAGAAGAACTTGCTCTTGACCGCTAACATTAGAGGCACTGTGTAAAGCGTGTAAATGACGAAATTTTTTGTGTAAAATTCCTTCTTATTTTCTGTTTGAACAATTGGATTCTTCTTAATTCTCAACAATTTTATCTTACATTGTTTTTGTGTACACATTTTCCTTATGCACTTGTATAGCCGTTTTGTTTTACTGAAGTTATTTATATTGCTTGCCTGCCATTAAAATTCCACATATTTTGCTCGGGGTATTTGAAGAAAACAGAGACGATTGTTCACCATTGTATTGGTAATTTTATTCCTTTGCATTTATCATTTGGCAGTCTATCTTGTCAGCATTGGCTGAATTTATTGTTGTCATTTGGAAACTTTGAGCATATTTGGCTCACATCATTTGTACAACCCGGTAGAGTTGACAACTGTAACGACTAAAGTCGCTGTTTAACGTTACAGTTCTCAACTCGGATTGTTCTATTTGGAGAAACAGAAAATTGAATTGCTCATTTGGAAACGGTCAATTTGGATCGTCTGCCTATTTGAACAAGGATCAACTTGGATCTTCGTGCCGCAATTCTATTTTGTTTCAAACTTGGTGACGTCCCCTGTTTTTCTTCTTTTTATATCTTCGTTTTTGATAATTGATAATGCCTAAAAAATCGAAACGGTTGATCCCTACTGGGAAACATATTGATAGTGAATTTAATGACACTGCTGATTCCACCTCACATAGCTCTTGCGTGTCGCCTTTAGGTAGTTGTAATTTAGAACCTAAGCCCGAACAGGCTATGCGGGATTTACAGCAGGATTTAGTAGTAGTGAAGGAAATGATAGCTCGGTTGTGCCGATCCAACGACAATCCGGTGGCTAATTTTCCTGTCGCTGATCGTCAACTTGAATCGGAAGTGGGCAAAGCGTCACAGAGAATTGTGAACGATTCTGCTTCACTTCCAAAGGTTGAATTATCATCATTTGATGGTAATCCAATTGACTACTGGAAATTTATAAGGCAGTTTAAATGCCATGTGGAATCAAAAACTACTGATACTGGTCGGCTTCTATTGTACCTCACATATTATTGCCGATGTAACGCTCGAAATGCGATTGACGCTTGCGTGATGTTGCCGCCTGAGGAAGGTTATAAAAGAACACGGAGCATTCTAAAGGAAATGTTTGACCTAACTCATGTTGTTGCACGCTCGTTATTGAACGAGATGTTAAGTGAAGCAACACGGGTAAGAAACACTTCCGATAGTCTGTCAAACCTCGCCTTGAGGATGGAAAACTGCCGATTTGCTTTGAAGCAAATGGGTTGTGAAGCAGATTTAAATTCTGTAACCACCTTGGAAGGCGTTGTCAAGTGTCTATCTGTCGCCTTACAGCATCAGTAGGCTGATGCGGCGGATTAACTCAGCATGGATGGCCATGGAGTCACATTTAAGCACCTGACACAATTTGTGTCCGGGCGTGCACGCATCGCAAGGAGCAGGTTAGGGCCGCTGCTTGAAACAACTAGCTCAAACACGCATCATCAATCACCTCGTGCATACCCAAATGCGAGGAGTGGTTTCCAAACCACTGAGAAAAGAAATGTTTTTGTTACCACAAGTGATGTAAGGCTTAGCATGAAATGTTGCATTTGCCAGGCATCTCATGAGTTACAAAATTGTCCGAAATTTATTGATCAACTACTGAAGAGTATCACCGGATTAAATTCTGATTTTGCTCTTTTTCGTGAACATTGAATTTTTTGTCGCGCGCACTATATTCATCATCGATCGCTCGACCGAGCCAATGCTTGTGCACAAACCACTGAACAGTGCTGCTCATAACCCTGACCGGATGACCCCGAAACGAAAACAAAGCGCACCGGGCTGCATGTGTGCGGTTTGTCGAAAGTCGGTAAGTCCTAAGGCAAAGTCTGTCACGTGTTACGATTGTTTGTCGAAAGTTCATGCTAAATGCGACAAATCGCTGACCTCGGATTTAGTATCGATTAGTAATGGAGATAATTGCCCTGGTGTTTGTTATGTTTGTCTGGTTTGCAAGGCCAAATCAACACCGTCAGCCTCGGCGACGAAAACCCCTGAATATGATATTGAGACGCGTCTAAATGGAATGGAATCCAGTATACAAAAACTAAATGAACTGATAATAAACGTCATAAAGACACCGTCGTTACCCGACTTAGAGGTTACTGCCGAAGAGCCGGTAGATAATCCATCATACTCGAGGCCAACATTTGCCCAGATAACCGCGCAGATGGTGACTAAAACGGGGAGGCGTTCGTTGGGATCAGTGACTCCTCGACTTAACGGAAACGAAAAAGGACTCAAAAAAACCACTGCTACTAAAATGACTGACTCACATTATAAAACAAAATCCGCGGGTGTAAACCTTAGCGTTATATGTACAAACGTGACCGAGTCGCAGGAAACGCTGTTTGAAGCTAAGCAAAAACATGACTTAGCTGAGTGGTATAAACTCTGCAGTCAGATGAGAATGGCCGCAGTTACTCCTTCATCAATAGTTCGATTAAACCGCCACCTGAATTCTCCTCACAAGGATGATCCTCGCCTTTTAAGAATAACGCTGCAATCTGCGGAGGACGTGGAAAACGTACTCTTAAATGCTTACATTCTTAGAGGTGTTCCAGAGGCTACATGTCGTATCCATGCAGACTTAGCATGGTGGGAGCGAAAGTCGTCGCAGAAATCTCGTGGAGAATGTAATCCGAGAAGTATTGTAATTCTAGGTGTTCCGGAAGATGCTGCTGACGTACCTTCTCAAGAAAAGTCTGAGCACGACCACAAACAATGGAAATATCTAGCCGAAACAATTGGTATTAAAAATGCCATACTTGTGGATGCTTTTAGGATACCGCGGTCTGCCAACTATAAAGGGCAAGGTCCTAGCCCTTTAAAGCTAACCTTCTTCACAACAGAAATGACGGATACTATCAAACGTGAATGGAAAGCTAATAGAAAAAACTTACCACAAAACGTCATGTTGAGCTTGCCCAGGGTAATAGCCGAAAGCAAGCAAACGGATAGCAACGACCCACAAACGCCTAGTGATGAGGTTCAACCTGAATGTCAAGCGATAGCTCCAGACGGGAGACTAAGTGTGCCCAAGCATGTTCCCTCACTGAAACCCAGAGAACCATCGCAACCACAGCCTGATTGCAATCTTGTTATTGACAGTTCAAATGTTACCCCAAAAAACGAAAAGGGTCCGGCTCATCGCGAGTCGGACCAATAGCTACAGTACACGATTCGACATTGTGTAAGACAAATACGATCAGGTGCATATATACAAATGCTCAGTGTTTAACTAACAAATTAGCTGAACTATGTGAGCTTTGTGATAGACTTTCACCCGATTTGGTTGCAGTTACAGAGACTTGGTTCCAGCCCTGCATGACTGATGCTGAGCTTTTGATTCCGAAAATGTCACTACTTCGTCGCGATCGTGATCGAAGATCCGGTGGTGGAGTTGCAGTCTACTATCACGAACGTTTAGCGCAGTGTAACGTCATCGATCATCCTGACCTCAGCCTTCCTGATACGATGTGGTGTTCAGTAAAGCTAGTAAATGGAGATGAATGTACGATCGGCATCATTTACCGCTCGCCATCATCCGAAAGCTCATACAATGATAAGCTCATCGAATCATTGCAACACATCACAAGATGCCAGACTATGCAATTGCTAATCATTGGCGATTTTAATCTCCCGCATCTGTTTTCGAGAGGTGAGCACTCCCTGCATTCGTTTGAACATAAATTCAAGGAGGTTATAGAATTTGCTTCACTACACAATCACGTTAACCAGCCAACTCGCTGGCGGGGTCTTGACCAACCTTCAACCCTTGACCTTGTCTTAACGCCTGAGGCAACCGCAGTAGAGGGTATACAATACCTGGCACCACTGGGGAAGAGTGATCATGTTGTGCTTTTGTTTGATTATGTATGCAGTGCGGAGCGATTGTGTGAACAGACGAAAGTCATAAGGAAAATACAAATTGAATCCTTAAATATCAGTCTCCGGGATGCATACACTCATGAGTTTGATTCAATGGATCCTGGCTCCTATTACAATTCGTTTCTAAATTATCTCAATTCGAAAATTTACGAAAACTCGATTTTTGTACCACACAAATGCAGCTACAACAACCAGTTTGCTATTTGGTGTAGAACGAAGAAATGGTTAGCTGTTAAGCGAGAGTCTTGGGTAACTCATAAGAAGTTTGGTACGGAAGAAACTTGGAAACGATTCTGTAAGATACGGAATCAAGTCACTACTCTTGTAAGAGAAGATCGCATGCAATTCCAATGGAACTTGCTTAAGAGAATGGAAAAGAATCCTAAGCTCCTCTACAAGATAGTAAATGAACGATCAAAGATCAAACCAGGTGTATTCTCTGTACTAACACCTCATGGATTGACCCACACTGCCCAAGATACCGCCGACGCTTTAGCAAAGTTTTACTCATTTGTCTTCAATCCCAAGCGTTGTATACCATATCAACTTTCATCAAGTTCACCACATTTCGAATTATTAAGTGAAATGACTATCAATGAATACATGGTTGGACGGGAACTTTGTCGACTAAACGAAAAGAAGTCCCATGGCGCAGACAAAATTACCCCCGCCGTACTTCGCAGGTGTCGCGTTGCTTTGACTGCTCCTCTCACTCGCATATTCAATCTCAGCTTAAATGAAGGAAAAATATCACCGCAATGGAAAGCAGGGATGATAAGTCCTATTTATAAAGGCGGTAGCCGTTCAGACACAGCAAACTATAGACCGGTAACGTTACTTCCGGTGATCTCCAAATTAATGGAACGCATTGTGACTGCGCGCATGAGAGAACATTTTGAAAACCAAAATATTTTGACCGCAGCACAACACGGTTTTCGAAGAGGTCGTTGTTGTTTATCTAACCTTCTTACCACGTTCGAGGATTGGACCAAGGCACTAGACGAAGGTGAGGCTGTACATGCTTGCTACATCGATATTTCCAAAGCTTTCGATAGAGTCAACCATGACATCTTAATTAAAAAGCTCGAATCCTATGGAATAACGGGAATATTGCTGAATTGGATAAGGGACTATCTTACTGATAGACACGTCCAAGTTCGCGTTGGCAGCACCTTATCTAAAAAAATAGACGTCACGAGTGGAGTTCCGCAAGGCTCGGTGCTTGGACCTCTTCTATTCTTGGTGTATATGAACGATATAGTAGAGGATATTGGATGCAACTTGATACTATTTGCCGATGATATTAAAATATGGAAACGTGTCAGGTCTGTTAATGACTGTATGGCATTACAACGGGATCTAAGCATCTTATTTCGTTGGTCCCAGTTAAATGAGTTACCATTTAACCCTGCGAAATGTAAAATGCTGCAGCTTGGGAAATCTGTGCACCACACGTATCAGCTTGGCACGCAAGATCTCGTCTGGACCACAGCAGAAAAAGATCTGGGTATCTGGGTTTCGTTTAACCTGAAGCCGGGACAGCATTGCCGGATGGTGTACAATAAAGCTTGCCGTATCTTGAGTCTTCTCAAAAGAATATTCCGGATTTTTACGCCCGAAACCCTACCCCGGGTAATTAACACGTATATACGTCCTGTTATGGAATATTCCATCCAAGCCTGGGCACCATGGCTGAGGAAGGATATCGAACTACTCGACAGGATTTATCATCGTGCTACAAAGTTGGTCTCCCGGTACAGAAATTTGCCTTTCACAGAGCGAATGTTAAAACTGAACCTACAAGATTTTACCCAACGGCGGATACGTAGTGACCTTATGTTGACCTTCAAAATCCTGCATTCTGTAAACCATCCCCTTAAACACTTGCTAAAGCCCAATGACCTTACTAGAACACGAACACATTCAAAGGCTTTAAGCATTCCGCATTCTCGATTGGATATACGTCGTAATTTCTTCTCCGTAAGAATTTGTTTCACTTGGAACTATTTGCCTGAAGAAATCACACGATCAGAATCTGTTGAGGTTTTCGCTTCCAAACTCGATGAGTTTATGACGAACCATGCGGTATGCGAATGTCCCTATTGATTTTTTTGATATTTTATATTTTTTTAATATATTTTTATATGTTCCATATACCTTGTCATCCTATCGTTATTGTTAAGCTTAATGCTTTTTTTACCATACAATTTTCTGAGTTCTGAGTTCTGAATCAAATCGCGCTGGAAAATCGCCAAACGTAACTCTGTTTGTTTCTTGTCTGCGACCGTCACATGGCGCTGTGTCATGTAAATACAAGCCGTGGTGCACTGCCGAAAATTGCGGTAAACGACACCACACACTTCTACACTACAACCACGCTGCAGAGAAACCGTCCACGAATATTCACTGCAGCCATGCGGCTTTCGGTGCCATAGTGTTCTTAGGTTTTTTACCCATCAAGATCGAGACTCCAAATGAGCTTATAAATGCAGTTGCCTTCTTGGATAGTGGTTCTGATACCACTTTGATTCTTAATGACTTCGTTGAACAGAACAGGATGCCTAAAAGTCCTGTACAAGTTTCTCGTTTGAAATTTAAAATACACTCGTTTGATGGCATCAACTAATCCACGTCCCTGAGGATTACACAGTAGAAAAGTTGCCGCGTGTATCACAATGTCCAATGATAGCCTTGAGTGAACGGCCTGCATACTTGGAAGACGTTGACTTCCTTGATGTTAGTGATCAGCCTGTGACTGTGCTCATAGGCTGTGATGTCCCTGAAGCACATTGGGCTTTGTAACAGCGCTTAGGAGGCAGGCGCCGTCCATTTGCAACCAAAACGCTGTTGGGATGTATTCTGCAAGGGCCGGCATGCTAAACTCCAAAGGATATCTTGTGTTTAAATTCTTCTTTGGAGCAAGGGTTCATTGATGAATGTGTCAACCGTCTGTTTAATGCAGAATTTGCAGACATATCCGCTGAAGGAAATGAACGATCGCGCGATGACGAAGATGCATTGTCGCTCGTAAGAGGATCAAATACTCTCGACGGTCATTTTCGGGTACCGCTACCTTGGAAGCCTGATAGAAGCAAACTGACCACAAATTATTTGTCAGCGGAAAGGCACTTAAGCTAATTGCGGCGTCGATTTGAACGCGATTGTGTTTTGTTCGAGCGTTACAGCATGGTTATGGCACATCATTTGGAGATTAATTATATCGAACCCGTTCTGGATAATGCCACGGAGAATATTGTTTGGTATTTGCCTCACCATCCGGTTTTCAATCCTAAGAAACCGGAAAAGCTGAGAGTAGTTTTTGATTGTGCGGCTAAACACAATGGTGTGTCATTGAATGATGTACTATTTCAAGGACCAAATCTGACAACAAATTTGATCGACGTATTGCTGCGCTTTCGATTACATGTATATGCTGTTGCTGCTGACATCGAAGAGATGTTCCTCCAAGTCAAAGTGCCAAACTGTGATAGAGACGCACTTAGAATTCTCTGGTGGGAGGATAATGATATGCGGGGTTACATTAAAAAATTTAGGATGACAGTTCATCCCTTTGGGGCAACGTCGTCCCCATTATGCGCTACGTTTGCACTGCGTAAAACGGTCGAGGATTTCAGTCATTTATTTGAAGAACGAATTGGGAATTATGTTTCGAAAATTTTTTATGTTGATGATTGTTTAGTATCAGTGTCTACTCAGGAGGAAGCGAAGTCCTTGATAAGGCAGTTCTCATCATTTTTACGAATGGGAGGTTTTCGTTTGACAAAGTGGATTTCCAATGACCGTATCTTACTTGATGATGTGCCTGCGGATGACCGCGCACCCAACGTACGAGCTATTAGCCAAGATAAGTTACCGATGGAAAGAATGCTGGGTGTTAAATGGGATGCAGCCACAGACGAATTTGCGTTTGATCTGAAACTTGCAAAACGCCCAAAAACGAAACGAAGTTTATTGTCAGTAGTCAGTGGTTTGTATGATCCACTTGGTTTGATGAGTACTTGGATTTACTCTGGAAAGGAATCGCTACAACGTTGTTGCAGAAAACCTTTGGGTTGGGACGAACAGATGTGTGATGATCTTCAGCTAGTGTGCGAAAAATGGATCAACAGCATGCATTCGATCAAAGAGTTACGTGTTCAACGACGCATTTGCGATGTAAATGATGGTATGACGTCCTTAAATCTACACGTCTTCAGTGATGCCCCGGAATCTGGCCATGGCGCCGTTGCATACGGACTTTCATGTAGTGATTCAGCCACGTCGCCGGTTCGTCTCCTGTTTTCGAAATTTCGAGTGAATCCTCTGAAAACGGTATCCATTCCTAGGTTGGAATTGACTGCAGCGGTTCTTGCGGTACGTATATATTTGATACTAAAATCCGCTTTTGGTGAACTAGTTAAAGACATCAACTTTTTACTGATTCGATGACTGTTTTGTATTATATTACCAATCGAACTAGTCGCGTTTCAACGTTTGTAGCGAATCGCTTGACGTTCATACACGAAAACACGATACCATGCCAGTGGAGGCATGTTGGTACCCGTTATAATCCAGCTGATTTGACCTCACGGGGTGACATGGAGTTGTCTCAATTGTAATTTTGGTTAAACGGCCCTGACTTTTTAAGAAAAACCATTGATACGTGGCCTGAAATTGTTAATCCGCACCGCACCGAGCAAGCTGAATTCAAGCGTGTTAATTGTATCATTACGTCAAAGGATTCAGAACGAGGAATAGACAACATTCTTCATCGATTTTCTAGTTGGAAAAGACTTTTACGCTCCATTGCGTGGCTGGTCCGTTTCAAACGTTACATTGTTGTTATGTTTGGTCGTCATTCCGATATATCCTATCGGTAGGCAAACTTGGTTTTGATGAATTACAAAATGCCGAATCCGACGTTATTCGATTGACGCAGCGGAATGCCTTTGGCGACATAGTGTTAACTGAACCCTGCAAAGTCAATTTTTCATCGTTGAGTAAATTACGCCCTTTCATTGACCAGGGTATGTTGAAGGTTGGTGGAAGACTGCAGCATTCTGATCTTGCAGTTGAAAGCATTCATCCCGTAATAATTCCCAAGAAGCATAATGTTACTGACTTATTGATTCGTAACGTTCATTTGCTCGAAGGACATTCAGGGCCAGCGCATACCCTTAGCGTCCTGCGCAGAAAATTTTGGCCTATCGGTGGATGACCAAAGTAATGTGTTGCTCACATCCCCATCCCTTACACACCACTACCGGTTTCTGGCTGTTTGCCGTCGTCAGGTGGAGACAGTAAGATCAGGTTCAGTGAGACTTGAAACAGTGGATTAAAGGTAAACAAGGTTATACTTGTATGCCAACTGTTATATAGGATTCGTAAAACGAACCACGATGTTCAGACACGGAATCACAAAGTGATTCTTGGTCAAGCACTCGATGACCAAAGTAATGTGTTGCTCACATCCCCATCCCCTACACACCACTACTAATTCAGGGAGTATTCACCACTTAAAAATTGATGCATGAGATAAAAATCGCAATTATCAGCAAATTCGTAGTCTGGCAGCTTGTGAATTTTTGCAAGTATTCAATTAGCTTATAGTCAAATGAGCTTTTTGATGATGGCGAACGGCAAATCATGCCGATCGTACATTAATCTCCATTGAATATATTACTGAATACCACATCGTATCTAGAAGGCTAAGATCAGGATGAACGATTACGTTACACTGCGCAAACGTTCATAAAAGTAGACTGTAACTCCACAACCGGATCTTCGATCGCGATCGCGAAGGAGTAGTGACATTTTCGGAATCAAAAGCTCGGCATCAGTCGTGCAGGGCTGGAACCAAGTCTCTGTAACTGCAACCAAATCGGGTGAAAGTTTATCACAAAGCTCACATAGTTCAGTTAGTTAAACACTGAGCATTTGTATATATGCACTTGATCGTATTTATCTTACAAAATGTCGGATCGTGTAATGTAGCTATTGGTCCGACTCGCGATGAATCGGACACTTTTTTGTTTTTTGACTCTCCGTATCAGGATTGCAATCAGGCTGTGGGTTCGATGGTTCTCTGGGTTTCAGTGAGGGGACACGCTTGGCCACGCTTAGTCTCACGTCTGGTGGAAGTTTTGAGTGGTTGGATTACCAGTCGGTTTTCATAGCGATAGCGAGATCCAATAGCATCGTGCCGTGCGGTCGCATTATTTTGAGCTCCTGATAATCAGGATATACTGTTCTTACACTTACACGTACGTGGACATATTATACCTCTCGAAGTCAGCTTTCTGGATATACCACTCTCGTAGCGGTATTCGATAATACGAGCAAACTCGGATTTATCGTGATTTTCCCATATTGGATTTACGCGTGCAACTCTGTTAATACGCTTCAAGTCCTCAAAGGGATTAACGTCATCGGAAAGATCTTATTCTTCACCGTCGACTGGTTATATATTCAACGTCGTGAGAGCAACTACCGAAGCGCATCGCTGGAATCAATTCTGACTTTGTTCTTATTATTGAGCAACGCTTTTCGTCGCGCTCACCATATTCATCATCGATCGCTCGACGGAACCACTGCCTGTGCACACACAACTGAACAGTACTGCACACAACCTTGACCGGATGACCCCGAAAAGGATACAAAGCGCACCGGGATGCATGTGCACGGTTTGCCGAAAGTCGGTAAGTCCTAAGGCGAGGTCTGTCACGTGTTACGCCTGTTTGTTGAAAGTGCATGCGAAATGTGACAAATCGCTGACTTCGGATTTAGTATCGATTATTAATGGAGATGACTATCCTGGTGTCTGTTATGTTTGTCTGCTTTGCAAGGCCAAATCAACACCGTCAGCCTCGGCGGCGAAAACCCCTGAATATGATATTGAGACCCGTCTAAATGGAATGGAATCCAGTTTAAAAAAACTGAATGAACTGATAATAAAAGTCATAAAGGCACCGTCGTTACCCGACTTAGAGGTTCCTGTCGAAGAGCCGGTAGATAATACATCATACTCGAGCAGGCCAACATTTGCCCAGATAACCGCGCATATGGCGACTAAAACGGGGAAGCGTTCGTTGGGATCAGTGACCCTCGACATAACGGAACCGAGAAAGGACTCAAAAAATCCACTACTAAAATGACTGAGTCAAATTATAAAATAAAGTCCGCGGGTGTAAACCTAAGCGTTATATGTACAAACGTGACCGAGTCGCAGGAAACGCTGTTTGAAGCTAAGCAAAAACATGACTTAGCTGAGTGGTTTAAAGTCTGCAGTCAGATGAGATTGGCCGCGGTTACACCCTCATCAATAGTTCGATTAAATCGCCACCTGAATTCTCCTCATACGGATGATCCTCGCCTTCTAAGAATAACGCTGCAATCTGCGGAGGACGTGGAAAACGTACTCTTAAATGCTTACATTCTTGGAGGTGTTCCAGAGACTAAATGTCGTATCCATGCAGACCTACCATGGTGGGAGCGAAAGTCGTCGCAGAAATCTCGTGAAGAACGTAATCCAAGAAGTATTGTAATTCTTGGTGTTCCAGAAGATGCTGCTGACGTACCTTCTCAAGAAAAGTCTGAGCACGACCACAAACAGTGGAAATATCTAGCCGAAACAATTGGTATTAAAAATACCGTACTTGTGGATGCTTTTAGGATACCGCGATCTGCCAACTATAAAGGGCAAGGTCCTAGCCCTTTAAAGCTAACCTTCTTCACAACCGAAATGACTGATACTATCAAAAGTGAATGGAAAGCTAATAGAAAAAACCTACCCCCAAACGTAAAGTTAAGCTTGCCCAGGATCAAAACCGAAATTCAGCAAACGGATAGTACTGATCAACCTACGCCAAGTGTCACAGTTCAATTGGAACCTCATGCGCCACTTCAAAAAAACGTGAGCATTCCGACTCTGACAGAGTCGGACCCCCAATAACCTCTCGTGATACGAACACTACAAACTTTATTGATTGTTTATATACAAACACACAAAGTCTCTCTAGCAAACTGCTAAACCAAACAGCTTACACCCCGTCATTACTCATAAAAAACACAATTAAGTGCATCTATACGAACGCAAACAGCCTGATCAATAAGCTGCACGAACTCTCCGAGATTTGTGATGAAACGAACCCAGACATAGTTGCCATAACAGAAACGTGGTTCACTACCTCGTTTTCTGATCTAGAACTCTCTTTACCAAGCATGACTTTATTTCGACGTGACCGTTTGAGTGATGGCGGAGGAGCAGCACTCTACTGCAAACAATCATTTATTTGCAGAGTTATGAATGACCAAAATCTGGATATACCCGACACGCTTTGGTGTTCTATAACTCTTACTTCTGGTGACCAGTGCGTTATTGGAGTGATTTACCGTTCTCCAACCGCGAACCTCGACCTGAACAATAAACTGATTACTGCTTTGCAATATGTAACAACGCGATATAACACTCAAATTTTGATAATGGGAGACTTCAACCTTCCTCAGCTATATAACCGTGATGATCATCCACCAGAGACATTTGAACACGAACTTCGAGCAGTCTTGGATTACACACCCCTCTATAACCACGTTAAAGGATTTACTCGTATGAGGGGAGCTGACAGGCCGTCTACCTTGGACTTGATACTTACATCTGATCCTACCGCTGTAGAAACTATCATCTATAAACCGCCGATCGGACGGAGCGACCACGTTGTCCTAGAATTCTACTACGTTTGTAGTGCTAGGCGCAAATTTGACGGAATGAAATGCTTCAGAAAGGTAAACTACCGTACCCTTTGTGCAGAGCTTCAAAGCATTAGTCTCATACAGTTGGATTATTCCGATTCAGACAGTCATTGGCGCTCTCTCCTACAACACCTGAAACTTATATTAGAGAAACATTCAAAGCTCGTCCCGAAGAAAACTCCTCGACGTAACAAATTCAAGCTACGTAGCAGGACCAAAAAGTGGATGAAACAAAGGGCAGTAGCGTGGGAGTTTCACAAGGCTACCAACACAGCTGATTCTTGGGCACAATTTACACGACTGAGAAACAAAGTTATCAGCTTAATTCGAGATGATAAACAAGAGTTCCAATCGAAATTGATTACTCAGATGCACCAGAATCCGAAGCTCTTGTATAGACTTGTAAACGATAGAACAAATATTAAACCAGGAGTCTTTGCCCTGAAAACTTCGTCCGGCTTCACAGAATCCGTTGAACAAACCGCTGATTTGTTAGCAGACTTTTATGCTGGAGTATTTGCACCGAAATCCGCAGAGCACGAACAGGAACCAAGCATTCGATATGATCGTCCCACTCTGAGTGAAATAATAATTACTCCGATGGTGGTTGCGCAGCACTTAAGAAAGTTAAACGCAAAGAAATCTCCGGGACCAGACGAAATTTCACCGAAGCTCCTCAAAAGCTGTCATGCGCAGCTCTCGGGACCTTTATCTCGTCTGTTTAGCGAATTGCTTCAAGTCGGAATGGTACCAATTGATTGGAAGCTGGGAATAATTACACCAATTTACAAAAGTGGATGCCGTTCTGAAGTAAAAAATTACAGGCCTGTGACATTGCTGTCTTCGGTTTCGAAGGTTTTTGAGCGCATAATCACTGCAGAAGTAGTGCGCCACCTGGAATCGAACGGACTCTTGACAATTGCCCAGCACGGATTTCGCAGAAACCGCTCTTGTCTAACTAATTTGCTGACATGTTTGGACGACTGGACTAGTGTAGTGGACGCCGGAGGCAGTATTCATGCATGCTACTTAGACATTTCTAAAGCTTTTGACAGAGTTGATCACAACTTACTGCTGAACAAGCTAAAGAAACACGGTATTGCTGGAGGACTGTATGACTTGCTGCGAGACTATCTCAGCAAAAGACATATACGGGTTCGAGTTGACGGTATACTATCGAAGGAAATCGACGTCACTAGCGGTGTTCCACAGGGATCCGTGCTCGGACCGATACTGTTTCTGATCTATATGAATGACCTGCCAACACCACGCGGCAGTAAGATGGTTCTGTTCGCAGATGACATAAAAATATGGAAAAAAATCAGCACTGCCGAGGATTGCAGTGTGCTTCAAAGTGACTTGGATGCTGTGCAAATGTGGTTATCTGAAAATAACCTACCGCTAAACATGCAGAAGTCTCAAATCATGCACATTGGTCGTGTGCTAAGCTTTTCTCATTCATACAAGCTTGGCAACATTATCCTGGAGTACACCAAACAAGAAAAAGACCTAGGTGTCTGGATTTGCGGTAGCCTGAAAAATGGTCTACAATGCGAAGCCGTTTACAAACGCGCGTCTCGGATGCTCGGTGTGTTAAGGCGGATATTCGGACGTTTTTCCCAGAGATGTTTTTCTCTGATGATGAACACGTACATACACCCGCTTACTGATTACGCTTCACAAGCCTGGACTCCATGGCTTCAAAAAGACATTTCACTATTGGATCGCATACACCACAGAGCCTCAAAGTTGGTCATTGGGCTCGAAAACCTACCATTCGCTGACCGGCTAAGTAAACTGAAGCTGACGACGTTTGCACAAAGGAGACTGCGAGCCGACCTCCTCCTCACATTCAAAATCCTTAACAGTGTTTCCCACCCTTTGGATATACTATTTCACCGACGAACATCCAGCAACAACCGCGGTCACAACTGCAAGTTGGAAATACCCCACTCCAATCAGAACTGCCGCAGGTATTTTTATTCTGTGCGTATTTGTTTCGCTTGGAATTCCCTGCCAGCCGATTTGGTAAGCTCAAACACTTTTTCTATATTTAAATTAAAACTAGACGATTTCCTGAGAGCCAATCCAAATTATGCCCCGAACTATTTATAATCTATCGTTACCAGAATTATTTTGATTTTGACATTTTTCTATACACATATACACTTGTACCTATAGTTCAACTGCATGGTTATTGTAAAGTAATTGCTTTTTCAACCATAAAATCTTGAATCTTGAATCTTGAATGTATAACCATGGCATCAAATCATGTTACTTTGATTTCGATGCTGATATTACATCAATATTTTCGGCGACACTGAGGATTATTAAACTACGTGAAGTAGACTGGTCTCGACAAATGGATTGACCTTTCCTTTCCCACCAGTGTATGTTGGTTTGGACTCGGCATGTCAAACGGGGAGAAGCACTGGGTAGGTACGCATTAAAGATGACTTTCTCAATGTCGGATTTAGTTCGCAATGTCAACCTTAATAAGCGCGGCCGGTATACGAGCAGGGAGCATTATTGCTAAGTTAAGCGCGTCATCGAAATAGGTACTAAATCTTTCAAGCCCATGTGTGTACAGAGCTTAGTCCATTCCTTCAGCTTGTGTTTTCATTGCTGAAAAAAGTTAATCTGTCGATTCCGATATTTTTGTGCAGATTACACTGAGAGCGATATCTGTCTTAGTAGAATGAGCGTAGCATTGCTTTGGGGGGGGGGCTCGGAACTAGCAACTAGACGATGAGGAGTCCTGGACAAAGTGTTCACAATTTTATCTACTTTGTGCGACTATATCCTCCTGGGGGATGTGTCGGCTTCAATGAAGATTTTTGTAAATGTGGTTACAAAGCGGCGTCCCCAGCACCGCTCGGCGTTTGTTCGAGTCAGCTTCTCTAGACTTTGCACAACCAAGTGCGACCTGCAAGGCTGCAGGGAGTGGCCAGAAAGAGGTGGTGTGTCTACCGAACTCTGTTTCAGATTTTTCCTTAGGGCTTTCTCCCGAAGCCTTTTCCGCGTCCGATTATCCCGCAAGGTAGCGGAGGTTGAAAATCAGGGTTTTCTTTCCCTTAGATGAAATGCCCTCCCATGGTAACGAGCTCTAACTGTCTGAAGAAAACTGGTTTACTGGCGCCAGTTACTTACCCTCATTCCTTCTCTTGTTGGTAGAAGCAGTTCTTTGGGGGAGCGGGGAGCCACTCGTGCAGGCCAGAACCTGGAGTTGGTTGTCAGAGGCTATTTGAGACGCGTGCCATATGAAAGCATTTTATAAACAGTTGGAGCTTATCCCCTCTGCCACCCTCGGCTATGACAACCTTTTGAACCACAATTTTATCAGTTGAGGAGCTAGGTAAACAGGGTTTAGTATGTCCATCTTTGTTGCATCCGGATAAGCACTCACAACACTCAGCCAAGGGTGCGCTTTTTGGTGTATTTTTCTCATTCATTTTGCCGACTTGAGCAACATCTATTTCGGGCAGAATTGTGCTGACAATTGTATCTACTGAAAGTGGTTTAAGTGATTCCTCCAGTTTTCGATAACAATTTTCCAAAATCTCTATTCGAGATTCCAGCTTTGCCTCATGGGGAGGATTTGTAGGTATATCACTAGGGTTTTTATTTCGACATGCACTACATACGTATCAAACGACGGGGAAATCAACGCTGTTAATAGGGGATTGTCACAGTTGACATGTATTCCACCCAAGCAGCCAAAACATTTAACTACGTGTGACTTTGCACTTACCCATTTGTTAGACATTTGACACCCATCACGTGGTGCCTTCTTTGTCTGGGGCATCGAGGTCATCCTTCGTGACATTTTTACAATCCAACGAGTGATGAGTCAGTGCATTTGGCGGTGCAGCTGGCATCTGGCCGTCTTTTAAAAAGCGCTGCATAGCCTAAACGCAGCATATTTTGACGATGTCGCTAGTTCAGGTTTTTTGCAGACATTTTCGGAACCGTTGCCGACCCCATGCAATTTGAATCCCTAGTTGAAGCAGCAGGTGCTGTTTCCAGGTTTCAAAGCCCCACTGGTTCATCGTATTGCATTCGGAGCACAGCACCAAATGCCAGGTTTGTGTTAGCTTAACTTTGATAATTTGCTGATCCCGGACTTAAGAATGCGTTAAAGATGGACGACACCGGCCATCTTCCCAATTATATTCGAACGCACATGGGGAAATACGTCACGCCGTGTGACGTAAGAAACATGCGATGGAAGCTGCTGGCGTGTCGCAAAACCACAAGTTCTTTATACGAAATGAGCTCCCAGCTCAATACATCCGGCCGTTGTTCTATGGAAACTGATGCTGAGAGCAAACTCACTCATTTCATATTTATGACGAATGAACAGAGAACGCTTTGCCGCCGGTTTCCTCATTTCATTGGCGGTGACTGAAGGTTCCAAGACATACAAGATATCTACAGTCAAGAAACAGAATCTAACGTGGGTGATGACGATTGAAGATGAAATATTTGTCGATTTGGATGCGTCCCAGAATTTGTAATCAATAAAAATTTATCTCTTTCCAAGCGTACTTTTTAACCAATATTTTAATGGCATTGCCCTGAACAAGTATACCGGGTCTGCCTATGTATTATTTGTTGATCTTTAGCCCCGTTAGTAATGTACTTTTGCTCATGTTGACCGCTGTGTGAAGCGTCTTAGACAGCGTTAAGTTGAATTGGGTTGCTGGGTGGGGCAAGTCATTCCATATATCTTTTGCGCATAGGGTGAGGTCTGTTCTGATACGCATTTATTCCAATATGAACACCATTTCTCTAACCTGTAGTCCGTTGAGTCCTAGAAAACTCGGACAATGGCATTTGATATTCCACATCTTCACCGAAACTGCCGTCGGTGCCTTTATCTGGTGCGCATTTATTTTCTAATGGAACTCATTACAGTCGGGTGTTGTGCATTTAACTATTGAAAGGATTTTCAGGAGCAAACTTATATATTGATGTGAAAAATGCAACCGTGCATTCACTTCATATAAATCTACTTCTGAAGCATCGGACACCCTGAATCTTTAACCATGGTTAAGTTAATCCAGTTAGCACGTAATGCAACAGTTATTATTTATATATATGTTCTAAGCTCTGGAAAAGAAACTTGGTGATAGGCAGTTTAATATTGGTTGTTTACTATCTCTTCAGGTCATCTAGAAAAATTGCTATCTATGCGATAGCTTGTTTGTTACACATTGGGAATCAACTGTATGCATGTCAATATTATATGTTTAATGTGTTTTCAATGAAAAACGAAAAATTTCATTCATTCATGAAACGAGGAAAACCTTCACGCCAGATAACACTCAAATTTTACTCGTACGACGGTCAATTCTTATTGGCTGACAGAAATACATACGCCGCACGTAATGTCTACCCTTACTTCTCGGGTTTCTGTAGTAAATCACTTCGAACACACACACGCATCACCTGATTGGTTGATGTGCCCTCTCGGGTTTCTATAGAAGGCAAAAGTGCAAATAACGCACGCCCTACTAGTGGGGTGAATGCGTTAGATCCAAAGGTTGTCACAGCCGGGGGTGGTAGTAGGAATGAGCCACCTACTATCTACAAAATACTCCCACGTGGCGTGCGTCTCAAATAGCCTCTGTCAACCAAGTCCAACTCCTGGCCTGCACGAGTGGCTTTCGCAAACCCGGCGGAACTGCTCTTACTGACAGGAGAAGGGGCGAAGGCGGGTGGCTGGCGCCATAAAGCCAGTTAGCTCCGGGCAGATGGAGCTCGTCAGCTACTGGCAATCCATCTAGGGGAAGGAAAACCCTGACTCCAAACCCCCACTGCTTTGTGGGTCACCAGATTGCGGGAAAGGCTTCGGGAGAAAACCCCGTGGAAAAATCCGGAGAGAAGCCCCGTATGTAGATAACTGGCGCACAGCGCGTTCATCTGCCAGCTCCCTGCTGCCTTGTATGTTGCACTTGGCTGTGCAAAGGCTAGAGAGGTGTACTGGAACAAACACCAACTGGTGCTGGGGACATCAATTATACACTATCCCCAAGAAACTTCATCACGATGTCTCAACGTATATCTCAGCTCTCTGCTACGGCGTTCCCGAGACGCGACGCGCCCTTGGCTCTTCCAGCGGCTAGGGTGAAAAGTAAGCTAGCTGGGGCCATAAATATCCGTAAAGACTTTTATCTGGGATGTTGGAACGTACCGACTCTGCTTGACGTTGGTAGTCAAGCAATCACGATGCGCTCTTTATTGGACTTGGATGATGTTGCTTGTCTTTCCGAGGTCCGCCTTCCCGGACACGGATCCAAATCGATCAAGGTCCCCGGAGTCGATCGTACTTATTGGCTTTTTATAGTGGGCCCGAGGATGGATCTGGTCACCATGGAGTAGCGATAGCGCTCAGCGACCATGCTAAACAAGCACTCATCTCATGGATGCTAAAGTGTTTGCGACGCTCCTGCTTAATCGGTTCTCCGCCGAAAGAAATCTGCGCACCAGAGTTAACCAATGTGGATTTCGCCCTGGGATGGGTTGCGTAGATCAAATATTCACTTTACGCAGGATCTTCGAGCACCGTGCACGGTATCAACAGCAAACGATAGCTTGCTTTATTGACTTCCGCGCCGCCTTCGACTCCGTAGACCGTGGTTGTTTATGGGACATCATGCTATCGGATGGGGTTCCATTAAAGCTCGTCAACCTAATCAGAGCCTATTACACCTCTACAAGGACACGGGTTCGTGTCTACGGTGAAGAGTTGGCTCAAGTATATTGCCGAATGGTCAGGCGAAAGATGAAGTGAAGTTAAGGGTCGATCGTGCTCGTAATGTGTTTTTTGCAGTTGAAAGGCACCCTTTGGCGCAAGCCCGGGATCAGCCAAAAAACTAAGACGCGTGTTTATCAAGCAGCGATTCGCCCTGTACTACTCTATGGATGCGAGACATGGCCTTTAAGGTCACACGATGTACGCACATTAAAAGTGTTCGACCATTGGTGCCTTAGGGTAATCTTGGGCATCCGATATACAGACCGAGTATTTAACGCAGCCGTACGAGAGCGTTGCAGCGGACTATCTCCACTTTCCGCTCACATACAACAGCGAAGGCTGCAATGGTTTGGCCACGTCCTCTGAAAGACAGACACAGCACTACCAAAACTCGTCCTCGACCCCAAAACCTTTCGCACCTGGCGTCGACGGCAAGGTGGTCAAGTGAAAACCTGGCTGTCAACTGTGAAAGATGATGTGGACACCCTGGGTCTGCGTACCGTCTACGGAGTTCGCAGGTGGGAACGAGACTGTATCACGATCTGCAACGATCTCGCCTCCGATCGACGTGCGTGGGCTGGTGCGATCCGAGACATCAATGAAGCCGGCTAATCCACCCGTGGAGCCAGCCGCACAAAAGTCAGTAAGTAAGTAAGTTGGATCGGATTGACGCGATCCAAGCGGTAAAATGTGAACGCGTTGGATAAAAGTGTTGCGGTTCAACGAGTTTTTATGGGACAGAGTTTAACAAACTATCAGTGAATTTGAAATGATGTGATCTTCTCAACAGTATTCAAACAGAAACAATATTCTAAATCGCCAGTGATATTGCCCGCGTCGGTAAATTTGGGTTAAAACTTGAAAACTTGGATTTTAAAAAATTCACCCGTGAAACGTTTATATCCCGAAAGTGCAATTTGAGACGATAGAAGAAGAGTCCAGCTCAGACAAACGAGTGAGGTAATAGCACAGCACATATCATTTGTTTGATTTAACTAGCTCCTAAAATACTGGCCTCCACCTACTTATTGTTTGACTACCAAAAGATAATAGCATATCCGTAAGGAGGAAACTGGGTTCCGTGCCGGTCGAGATGCACAGATCAACTCTTTTCATCTTATGCTGAGTGAGAGGGCTACCGATCTAGGGTATGCGGATGACATCGTACTTATGGTAGATGCCTCTTACATAAAGCAGCAAGCCCTAAACCGTCTGACTGTTTGAGCTTTCGTGTATGGCATGTGCTTGGCGCCTAACCCGTGTTAAACACTTATCCACGACTGATGTGTCTCTCTCCAAAATCTTATTGTGTGATTTCAATTTCGATTGATCGACAGCTTCGCTTTCCTTGGCAGCATTATCTCTACTCGCGGTGGTTTTGAGATCTCACAACGTGTTTCTAAGGCGGGTGTAACGTTTGCTAAACGTCGCTATTTTCGGCATAGACGCGTTGATTCACTCCATACTAAAGTCCTTGTTTACAAAGCAGTAGTGCGTGCTAATGTACTATATGGCTGTGAAACCTGGTCTCTCCGAGCAGAGTATATGCTGAGGAAAACGATCGGGTGGCCAGTCCATGACGTGGCTCGATGGGATGGAAAAACTCACCTGGTTAAGAACTGCACAGGCCATGTTGGATGCTGCGCTCGTTAAGATAGGCGCGATTAATATCGACTGACGCAAAACCACCACTACGTGCCGGTTAATCCCTCAATTGTTTTGGTCTTGGCAGGTGTGAATGACATCTGCTGACAGATTATCTCGATTGCGTAATCGGCGGGGACACTAGGGTTCGTGCACGGACGCCACCTTATTGACTGCATTCTTACCAGCCTTTTTTATCTCAACCTCCTCAGCGTGATGTCGTTCCAATTTCGGTGTTACCCCCCACCTCATCACTTCTACGTTATCGAAATTAACGCTGTGACCTGTGTCCAGCACGTGTTCAACTAGTGCTGAATCTCTGATCAGTGATTGATATCCACTGGAATTGCTTGTCGGCTTACATATTCGATTTGTGTGTTCAAATTATCCTAGTACTGAGTTCTCTGGTTGTTTGCCAAATATATACCCCCGACTGACTCTCTTAACGATTCATTACAAACTTTCATTTTTCATGATACTGATAGTGTATTTTACAAGCATTAATTCGAATGGAGTATACAAATCGAAAATCTAATAAACATAAAAGGACAAATCGTCTCTGACCAAAATACGAAGATACAAAGTGAAAATATTTCACTACAATCTATCGATCTTTCTACCATTATCACTCCGATTTCATTGATTAGAAAAACTGTTCTTTAGCTCAGTCAGCAATATTCATCTATTAAATGCAATTAGAAAATAATTAACATACATTAGTAACAATATACTCTTTGCCACGTGGTTTTCGTTCTTCTCTGGGTGTCTCGGGTTCAATGTTGCATGTGTATATAACAAGAACACACGCAATATGACGATTCATTACTCACTATCCACTGCAAATTGCTGAGCCCGAAAACACTTTCAATTCGATTCGACTTATAAACTACGCGCTATGAACCATAATACAAATAACGAGGACAAGAATTAAGATAATTTTATCAATCATACTCCTTTACCGCATTCGACACACCGATCCACGTCTCTTTTTTGCACAAATCAAAGCTCTATTCGAGTCATACCGTGCTCGAACGCAAAGATCGCGCCACAAACCGCGTTGTTGGAATAATTCCAACGTCTATTGTCAGAGGAGTTGCAGACTTTATTTATGACAAACATGCCACCGATCCATATGATAGCTCTAATCTCTAATAATCCCTCGAATTGGTTACTCATATAAGCAAAACTTGCGAAAACTCTTATTCAGCGTTAATCGAAATGAAATGATAAATAATAATTTAAAAATTCAAGATGATACAAAACACAATACTGTACAAATCACTGCAGACCAAAGCTCTCGATGCAGGCAACGGCGTTGATTTTATATACCTGGATTTTTCCAAGGCATTTTACCGTGGTATTTACGCTATATTACTGCAAAAGCTTGGCCTACATTGAATTGGTAACCCGCTCTTGTCTTTGTGAGCCACATTCTTCCGCTCCAGGACACGTCGCGTTCGCAACAGACTTGCTTGCCGATAGTTTTCAATAAAATGTGGATCACCCGCGTGTGTTCATCAACGACATTGTGGTATGTGTGAACTAGCCGTTTCTAATTACCCCGAATGTTATCAAACTTATTGCGCATCCTTTCATCCTCGAATAATTGTGACAATCTGCATGCGCTCTTACTTCGATTAATACATGAGCAATTTCGAACCACCTCTCTTTCAAGGTAATTCAAGGTAATTCAAGGTTTTTAATGGTCTAAAAAGCAACAAGATTAACAACAAACATAGGATGGTAAAAATTGAAACTTAAGTGTACAAACAATATAAGAACATAGATTAAACAGTATATAAGTGTTCTGGAAACGAATAATGCAATAAAAATTCGTCCAATTTCGTTTTAAATTCATGCAAGTTAGTGGCGTGAGCAACGGTTGAAGGTAAACTGTTCCAAGTAAAACAGACACGGACAGAGTAAAAATACCTTCTACAGTTCAGGCAGGAATGGGGTAGACCAGCACATATTCATGGGTCCGATAATTCCTCCTATCCCTTCGCGTGAATAAATCCTGTAAGGGATGCTTCGGGGTATGGAATGTTTTGTAAATTAAGCTATGGTCTCCTCTAATTCGTCAATAGGGAAAATCGAACAGATTCAGTTGAGCTATCCTTTCTTTATATGGTTTGTTTCGGATGCTGAGAACTAGTTTCGTTGAGCGGTGATAGATTCGCTGCATAAGTTCCACATCCCTCTTGAGCCACGGAGACCATGACTGCACACCGTATTCCATGACTGATCTCAAGTATGTATTCATGATCCTTGGGAATATCTTTGGCGAATATTTCCCAAATACACGTTTGAGTAGATTTAGAACACGTGTTGCTTTTTCAAAGGTACTGTTAGTTTGAAGTGATGTTTTCAAAATGGAGCATATCTAGACACCCGAATCTTTTTCTTCACTGCAATTTTTAAGGACATGCGAACCTATGTTATGTGTGAACTCTACTCGATTCCCCACATTCATGATCCTGCATTTGTTGCAGTTAAACGGTAGTTTGTTCTTCAACGACCAGCTGTGAAGCTTATTAAGATCCTTTTGTAATAGCAGACAGTCTTCTGGACTACGAATGATGCGCCTAATCTCTATGTCGTCCGCAACCAACGAAATTTTACATCGAACAATTTCCGGTATTTCATTGACATAAACCAGAAAGAGGATCGGACCAAGGACTGAGCCTTGGGGAACTCCGCTAGTTGCTGCAATTGTTTTGGATAATGCACCATCAACACTTACATGGTTAGTGCGATTTGTTAGGTAGTCATTTAGCCAATTTAGCAACTTTCCAGCGATACCAAGCCTTTCAAGCTTCTGCAGAATTAGGTAATGGTCAACACGATCGAATGCTTTTGAATTATCCAAGTAGCACGCGTGTATTGCTTGTCCTTTATCTACCGATTTTAACCAATCATCTAGCGTTACCAGTAAATTAGACAAACAGGAATAATTTCGTCTGAATCCAAGCTGGTTCCTCGAAAGCAACTGATTATTCTCGAAGTGTTTCATTAGATCGTCAACAGTGAGTCGCTCGAGTAATTTTGTAATCACTGGTAACAGAGTAACGAGTCGGTTATTGGAAACATCGGAACGATTTCCACCTTTGCAAATTGGAGAAATTATTCCTCGTCTCCAATCTCTAGGAATCACTCCACTTGTCAGTGTTCGCTCGAACAGATAAGTGAGTGGTTTGTTTACCAAACTCGCAAATTGCTTTAATATTTTCGGGGTTATTCCGTCAGCCCCAGGAGACTTTCCGGTTTTAAGATTGGATAAACCTTGAAGGACGCGTTTCTCAGTAACACTTATTTCACTTAGGGCAACCGTGCTTGAAATTGTTGGATTTGTGCTGTACATTGCATGTTCTATCGGGTTGAATACCGATGAATAAAACGTGGCTAAGGCATCAGCAGTTTCAGCTGCAGTTGTTGTTGGTCCAGCTGATGTGTTCGCGGACGCTACTCCAGGTCTCACCTTAGCTTGATCGTTAACCATACGATATAGTATTTTGGGGTTTCGCTCCATCATGCTTGATGTCACTTCTTGGAAGCACAACTTGTCTTGGTTGACAAATTTGTTTACTTTGTTCCGCAGTAAACGGAATGTTTCCTAGGTCTCGGATGATGGGTTTTGCCGATGTTGTCGCCAAGCAATGTTTCGTACCGTTAACCACTTACGAGTTCGCCTTCTTAATTTAAATCCAAAGATTTTTCTTGAGTTCCTGAGGACAAATTCGGAGCTCCTTTCGATTGAACTTTTGAGATTAGATATTAGCCATATACAAGTGTCATGTACGTTGCTGGTTTCCGGTTGGCAGTTAAACGTGTTATTCAGAGCATCACTCAACGCCATAGTGTTGATCCGCCTAACTCTTTTACGGGCATTATTTATTCTTACAGGTAGTCAGGTATTCAAACAGGTAGTCAAACTGGATGACGACGTGATCATTTAGTCCCAGTGGAATTTCGTAAGCAACGTTATCAATGTCATGTTCATTGCTTGTCAGAACGAGATCTAAGAGTGAGGGTAAATCGCTTTCGCGGTATCGGGTATTAAATGTTATGCGGTTATAAAGAGGAATATCGTCAAACAACTCACTGAATGTGCGCTCGAGGTAGTGTTCTGGGTAAATGGTGCTGCTCTGCAGATTCGGTAAATTGAAGTCACCCATAATCAAAAATCCACAAGCGTATCTGGAAGTAACCATGCGAATTTTATCCAGTAGGGCCAGAAAATGCCGATCTCTTCGCATTCGTCATCCTGGTGGAATTAGGTACATGCTTGGGTTCACCCAACTTTCGGTATGTATGCTACGAGAAAACCTCGGCTATTTGGTTCGACGTAATGTTGGGTGCTCAGCTGAATGTTCCCACGCATCCTGAGTCGCCAATATTTACGAAGGGCTCCGCAAACGGGTCTTTCGACTTGCCTCTCTTTCCCTCACTCCTACACGCGGACTTCAAACCCCACCTCGAAAAGGCGGTATCCGTTTGGTACCCATGGTTTAAGCGTAATCATCACATCTTAGAGTATGCTCAGCGTAGATTCAAAAATATAGTCATAGAACACAGTTTGATCAACTATGAAAACCTCTCCAGTAACTCAACGTGTTCGCAAGGATTTACCTTCGCACCCATGGCATGGACTTATTTTGATGGTTTCCAGTTCCGGAACCCGGAGACATATCTTCAAGCTGATTCATCAGCGAAGTCGGAGGAACTGCCGTAAGTTTTTCTCCTCTGTCCGTACACCGTGTGTTTTGAATGATCTGCCGATTTATGTCGTAATCTTCCCATCACTCTTCATTTCAGCCTTGAACATGTTCAGGCTGGATGCACAAATGATATGTAGGGATATAGACTTCTACATTAAACATTCCCGGACAGCAAAGAAGAACCTTCTATTATTTGATCTAGAGTGTGAACAAATTAACGTGTATCCATGAGATCTGCTAACACGTGCTTCTAATGGACGAAACATCTGTTCATGTGGTTGATCCACTGTATGCAACAGGATCAAATCACCAATGACATGACGATACAAAAATTCAAACAGGTTCAGAGTTGCAATCCTCTTGTCGTATGTCCTGTTGTATTGTCGGTCACCAGTTTTGTAGCGAGGAAGTATACGCTTTGCAGCAATTTCATGACCTTTTGTAACCACGGCGGCCATGCTTGAATATCGTACTCCATTGTTGAGTTGATATAGGTGTTAACTAAACGTGTGAGTATCTGCTTTGTGAAATTATCAAAGATCATTCTGAGCAGTGCTAAGCTTTGCCAGGACCTGTTGTATACCACCGAACACTGCTGTAAAGACATCAATTTATTGTTAAACCACACACCATGGTCTTTCTTTCCCGTAAGATCATTGACAGTATAAGCATTCTTAGGATTCACCGACGTTTAACATTTTATATTTATGGATATTGGACGGTAGTAGGCAGTTCCGTAATGAGCACGTATGAAGTGCTTCGAAATCCTTTTGCAGAATTTGTCAATATTCCATGGTGCGTACGCTTGTCCAGACTTTGATGTCATCCGCAAATAAAATTTTGTCCTGAGTACGATATCACGTATATCGTTCGCGTACACCAGGAAGAGTATTGGCCACAAGAATGAGACTTGATGTACGACACTTGTAACTTCTACTCTGCTGGATATTTCCCCATCACCTCTAACACCGATGACTCTAACAGTCAATTAATCCTGTATCCAGGCCAACAATCTACCGTCCAACCGTAGCTGCTCCAGTTTTTATAGCAGTAGGAAGTTATTGAGTCGATAAAATGTTTGGGCATATCCAAGTAACAATCATGGGTAGGGTATCCATTATCCACGCCCTATGGTTACAAAAGATTTAAGATTCAAGTTTTATGATTGGAAAAAGCAATTAAATTTACAAAAACCATAGAGTGGAACTATAGATACAAATGTATATATATATGTATAAATAATATGAAAATCTATGGGACGATGATAGTTTATTAATAGTTCGGGCAAAATTCGGATTAGCTATCATATAATGGTCCAGTTTTGTTTTGAATATAGATAAACTGTTTCAGCCTAGCAAATCGGCAGGTAGGGAATTCCAATCAATGCAAACACGTACCGAATAAAAATACCTGTGGCAGTTCCGTTTGAAATGTGTTATTTCCAACTTGCAAAAATGGACACTGCTGTTGCTGGAATTTCGAAGGTGGAATAATATGTCCGGGGGGTGGGAAACAGTATTAAGTATTTTGTAAGTGTCCTCAGGTCCAGTCTTCTTAATCACACGGCGAATGGCGTATCTTCGAGTCAAATTATCAGCTTAGAAGCTCTCTGATATTCTGGATCCAGAAATAAGATGACTTTTGGAGCCATGGTGTTCAGGATTGTGCGGAATAATCTAGAACCGAGTGTATATATGTATTCATCATGAGAAGAAAACACCCTAGTAACATGCCGAACAGCCGATTTTGTGAACGGTTTCGCATTGTAGACATGACCTTGCTGCAAGACTTATACCACGCTACAAAACTGGTGACCTGGCTATATAACAGGTCATACGCAAAGCGGATTTCAACTCTAAACCTCTTTGACTTTTCGTACCCTTGTCTCATGTGTGATTTGATCCTGCTGTTCAACATTCTCCATAATGTGGATCATCCACTTGAACGCCTGTTTCATCGTTAAGAATCACGCGTTAGCAGATCGCAGGGCAACAAGTTAATTATTCCACACTCCAGATTGTCGAAGGCTTTCTTTTGCTGTCCCAGTTTGTTTTATATGGAACTCTCTGTCTCCACTCATCATTTGCGCATCGACCCTGAACATGTTCAAGGCTGATCTTCACAAGTATATTTTAACCAAATGCAACATCAAACATGAATATACGTACTGAATTTCCATATTTATAAAACATTTGTGTTGTTTTTATGCATTGCCCATTTTTGAATCTCTGGTTACTCTAAAGTATTTGCTTTTTGGACCATTGAAACTTTGAATTACTCTGACAAATCCGTCATTTGTAAACGAGAGCGATATGGTTCATTCGGGTGAACGAGATCATCAACGGAGATTTTCGTATAAAAACAGTGACAGCTCAATTTGCGGATGTTTGTGCATATCAACACGATGCTTGTGCTCTAGGCGCAATTTACCCATTCTTTCTCCGTTCTCTGGCTCCGATTTAGAGACATCATATTTATTACAAGAGATAGGTCTTGGGCTTAAATTGTTGAGGTCAATGTCTGAAATTATTTATTTATGTAATCACAAACATGATCCAGGTTGTCCAAGCCTAGACAGATATGATTCAAGTTTCAATGTATGGTTACAAAAAGCACATAGCTTCACTATTACCATATCATAGAAAATATTCCTTCAGCATAAAGTTATAAAATAAACACAATGTATATTATAGTCCAGTTTGAATACTTATCATTAGTCAATACGCGGGTGTCGTTAAACCGTTATGCAACAAATAAGTAACCAAATTGCGAATGTAAGTTTCGATTTTGTTCGAGATGACAATATTTTCGGGGATGGCATTCGAAAGGAAACGGACACGTACACAATAAAATAATATCGTCGACAACAGATACGGGTGTGGGGAATTTGCAGTGTCGCTGAGTGGCTGCGTGTGTATCGTGACTCAAGTTATTCAAATAATTGTTTTGAAGGATGAAGTGGGGTATATAATATTTTGTAAGTTAGTGTCACATCACTTCGAAAGCTTATTTGAAGAGGAGTAATGAGTTTCCGTTTAGCAATCGCTCCTCGTACGTTACTTTCCGGAAAACATTTACGAGTTTGGTTGCACGAAAGTATATCTTATAAAGCAATAATATATTCTTTTTAACCAAATAGTCGAAGCTTGCGATGCATGCTTTATTGTTGGAGTTAAGGCTTTCATGATGATGGGCAACGTTATAGGCGTAAAGTTTCTGAAAATCCGTCGCAAGAACGCTTTCAGATAACCACGCAATGTAGGCTTTTCTACAGGCTGCCGACTTTCCAGAATCGAAGATTCATTTCCGATTCGATCCAGCTCAAAATCATCTGCCCACAGTGGTATTGGTACTGTAATAGCTTGCGACATCTAGCATTTTTGAAAATTGATTAGCAACTTATTCTGTACTGACCATTCATGGAAAGCATCTAGATCACGTTGTAGCTGTACACACTCCGCAGTTGATTTCATTCGCGTCCAAAGTATAATATCATCAGCAAAGATAATCATCTCGCATAAGGACGTCTCTTGTAGGTCATTGATGTAAACGAAGAAAAGTACTGGGCAGAGGACTGAAACTTGCGGTATGCCACTAGAGACATCAATAACTTGTAATTGTACCCTGTTGATTAGAAAGATCGCTGTGCCACTACTGAGGTAATTTTAAGCCATACGGTTAGCTGTCCGCTCTTTCAGTCAAAAGTGATCAACTAGGTCAATATCGTTAGACAAATCCAGATAGCATGCGTGTATTCTAGCTTCTTTGTCAACGGCTTGGGTCCAGTCGTTTAACACCGTCAACAAGTTTGTCAAACATAAGCGAGATTTACGTAGACCATGCTGCGCTACAGAGAGCACATTTTGTGATTACAAGTGATGAACTATTTTTCCGTCACTATAAGCTTTAGACCTTTGGATATCACAGGGAGTAGGGTGAAAGGAGGGTAGTTTGCGGGATCTGAACGTCTAGCACCTTTACAGATAGGTGGAATTACTAATTTCTTCCACTTTGTTAGCACCACTCATTCGGCTATAGAATGTTTAACCAATTCACTTGAAGGTTCACACAACTGCTGGTCACAGGATTACAGTATAGTCAGAGTGAGTCCCTTGCCACCAGGGGATTTCCTAGGGTCAATTTGACACAAATATCTTTGTATATTCGCTGAATTAATCTCGATCGCAGTAAGCGTCCCCGTTGATGGCCGCAATTTTTCAATGGATATAATAACTAACGGACTAAATACTTTATCACAAAATTGAGCGAAAGCATCAGATGTTCCCTTCGACAAGACCGTTAATCCTTCTTCAATAAGAACAGGAAGCACAGATGGTTTCTCACTAAATCAAGCATTGCGACTGGGATATAGCGGTTTAGGATTACCTTTCATTTTCAATGATGGAAAGAGATACTAATGTTGCTTGGCTTTTTTGATGAGAGTGTTTCTTTTTTGCGAATTCTGAAAAATTGTTGCGAGGATACATTTGTCCCGGAATTTCTGTGGTGAAAGCAATCAGAGTTTCTAGGCCCGGAACATTTTGTCGTGCGACTACGAAACTTTATCAAAGCCCGTTGTTCATCAAAATATCGCGAATATTGATATATGTTTGACTGAAGTTTTTCTGTAAGTGCAGTGCGGGGTGTTTCCCTGTTGTGATAATCAAGCACTCGCCAATTTACTAACCTAATCGCTTCACGTAAACTCAGGTAGTCGATAGTTCTGAAGAGTTTCGCGGACTCACATACTCGTCCAGTGCTGCATGCTTATTCAATGCTCAACACAACTTGATCACTCCGACCGAGGGGCAATGTAGTCATCACCATTAACTGTTGTTGTCTGGGAAGTAAGCAATAAAGCCAAAACGGACGGCAACTCCGATCATCTTCTGTGATCTGTCGCATACATGTTAATGCTGTGGAATCATGTCGGTCAGCTCAGCGATTTTATGATCATGTGTGTGTAGAGAATGATCCGATCTGTTCGCTTTCATTCAAAAAAGATTGAAACCCGGTTTTAGTCACAGCGACGACGTATGGGGAGTATCGTTTTCACAGCACGGTTAGTTTAACCCATTTATTAAACAAACTATGGGAATTCATGTAGAGACACTTTATTGAGATTTAAGCATGTAACAGCGAGTCAGTAACAGTATTTATTTGCGCGATGCTGTCCTCGTCGGACACAAAAGCGACACATTTGTATTCACTACACTTCAACAAACATACGAATCATTCATGGAAATTAGAATACAGAGATAAATACACTGACATCTACTGCAATCTGATTGTACAATTAGTATTCATGCTGAAAGCCTCTCCACATATTTGAGCTATTTCCTTGACAATTCGGCGAGGAAGTTATTCAGAATGTGTCGACGATTACAGATTTTGAGGAGCCAATAGTATCTGCAATAAATAACCACTGTTTACGATCGTGGTCATTTCTTTCATAAACCGTTCTAACTTCTGTATTCACAGGAACGTTAAGCAGCAAAATACTCATTGATGCTGCTTGATCCCAACCATTCGGTTTTCGTTGTATTTCCCATCAAGTTAGGTCAGCATATAACCGCGGTGTGAATAACTTTGTGCTCAAAGCAAATACGATTTGAGTAGGAGATTGTCCATGTCCCTTTTGTCGGCAAACGTCAACCTAATGAAAGCGCGTTTGTCTCAGTTCGGGGACTTCGGGTGACAAGCGAGCCGATATACCGACGTCGTATTTATACCATCTAAGCCAATTCGATTGCAAAATTCTAAAAAAATTCTCAAATCCATGGTTTTGCCTTGCATGAAAGAGCGTGATTTCGTACTCAGTAATATTTGTGCAGATAACGTTTAAAGTCTTTTCGTGCTTTATAGAGTATATTGGCTCCGTTGAAGCCGTTTTCTCAAACACAACATTTGATGAGTATAAGTTTAGTTTTGACTTAGTTCTATCCATCTATTTAGCGCTTGTAGTAATATTTCGATATTTTTAGGGAATCTTGTCGTGACTTGGAATATATTGGATGCCTTGTTGTTCATTTGATCAATAGCTCTATTGAAGTTCTGATTTTTGCAAACTGGTTTTCCATGTTGGACAGTTTATTCTCATTTCATTAAGCTCTTTACCTACAATCAAGTCTTTACTGTTCTGTCGGACGTCTTTATTGAAAAGTCTAGAGTTAGTACAAACAATAAACTGATGGGTGTTGTTCTTCGTTCACACGCCTCGCAATCGTCAGTCAAATGTTCATCACACGCCAAGTGTTGGTGGAACCCGCAGAAACTATATTTAACTAACTCTAACGTGATCGAAACGTGATGTCACAACGATTCCGTGTTGCTGTCGCAAGAATAATTCTCTAGGTCACAGCTGGATCGATTTTTTCTTTGTCTGGGCAGTGGATCTCGTGACACGTTCGAAAACATGTTTGTGGAATGCTTGGGGCATGTCGGCTGATCGACAATGGGTGTTTTGTCTATTGAGTGATTTGACTGTTTTCGGTGGCGAGATTTCGGCATTGAACATTTAATCCGCGATATCTATTGACCCCAGAAGATAGAACACGAGATAAGGTATTGAAACATGTAGCTCAATATGATTTTTGCACTGATAGCAAAATCCGTATGATAGTTCGTGCTGCGCAAAAAATTGTGCGCTTGAACATATTGGCCATTTTTCGTCAAAATAATAACTTTGTTTTAGGTCGACTTGCACGATCGAAAATTATGAAATCCGATAGCCATCGTCGAGTAGTACACGGAATTCTTCAAATGGTAAACAACCCAGCGGATGGAACGAAGATATGATCAAAATTGTCAGAGGAACGGAAAATACGTCCGCACAGTAGCGTCTTTATACGAAGATGATGATGAGAATAAAAATAGATGTGTCATTGTGACTGTAGCGTGTTTCCGCATGCAACTCATTACACGGTGTTATCTGCACAGCGCAGATTCACTTCACAGTTGCACATCTGTGGCTGAGTGCAAAGACCACTGCCAGCATTTCGGTTTCTCAAATCGTAGATATAAGATTCGATTCAATTTTTGTATGAAGATTTCCTATTAAATTGGAATATGCTGTTGTTGTTGTTGGCCTCCTTCGGTCGATGTCGACCATGGATGTACATCACAAACGCGTGAATGTTCAAGTTTTGCAGCTTTTTGAGTGACTAAACAGTCCGATTCGGGAGGAACAATCTCTCCCGCAGCGCTGGCAACGATAGTCAGAACTCGGTTGTATTGCGTTAGTTGCACGTCGGCGGCGTGATCTGCGTTCAGCTGCCAAGAGCTGTATCTGCTCCTCCCCAGCATGCAGACGACGCTTTACACAGTGCCTCCAATGTGAGCGGTCGAGAGCAAGTTCTTCCCAACTCGCCGGGTCAATGCCAAGAGCTTTCATATCTCTTTTACAAACGTCTTTGTACCGCAAGTGCGGTCTGCCCAATGGTCGACTTCCTAGTTGCAACTCACCATAGAGTAGATCTTTCGGAATACGACCATTTTCCATTCTATAGACATGACCAAGCCAGCGCAGGCGGCGCTGTCGCAATAGAGTGAACATGCTCTGTAGACCAGCTTTTAAAAGCACTTCAGCATTAGTCACTCTGTCCATCCACGATATGTTCAAGATACGACGGATGCTTCGTAGATGGAAAGCATTCAGCTTCCGTTCGTGTCTTGCGTGGGTGGTCCAGGTTTCACTGCCGTACAGTAAAGCGTTCAGTACGCACGCGCTGTACACCATCATTTTCGTCTTTACAGTCAGCTTGCGGTTACCCCAAACACGAGAGTTCAAACGGGACAGAATGACAGCTGCTCTGCCAATTCGCTTATCAATCTCCGTGTCTAGCGAGAGGTTATCCGCAATGGTTGAACCAAGGTATGTGAACTGATGTACTGATTCAAGCTGACAGTTTCCAACAGTTATGATGGGAGGCGATACAGTCCCTTGGCTAAGGACTTTGGTCTTGCTCATGCTGATTGTTAGACCAAAGTCTTTGCATGCCGACGAAAAACAGTCCATTAGAGACTGAAGGTGCTCCTGGGAGTGAGCAATAAAGGCTGCATCGTCGGCAAACAGCAGGTCACGGATTAGCACATTTCGTGCCTTGGTTTGTGCTCTCAACCGGTTTAGGTTGAAAAGCTTGCCATCATTTCGCGTGCGTAAGTAAATACCTTCTGTTCTCGTCCTGAAAGCGTACTTCAGAAGTAGAGCAAAGAAAATGCCGAACAGCGTGGGAGCCAGAACACACCCTTGTTTGACGCCTCGGCGAATTTCAAAGACTTCTGAGCTGAAACCGTTAAAATGGACTGAGCCCTTCATGCCTGAGTGGAACGAAATAACGAGCTTTAGCAGTCTTGGTGGGCAGCCTATCAAATCAAGCATTTTGAAAAGACCCTCCCTGCTGACGTAGTCGAATGCCTTCGTTAAATCAATAAAAACAGCGTATAATGGCATACGCTGTTCCCGACACTTTTCTTGAAGTTGTCTTAGGGAGAAGATCATGTCAACGGTCGATCTTCCCTTGCGAAAGCCACATTGAGATTCGGAGTAAATTCTATCAGCTAAAACTTGCAGCCGGATCTGTAAGACTTTAGCAAACAATTTGCCTACAACATTCAGAAGGGAGATTCCTCTGTAATTGTTGCAGTCGCCTCTATCTCCTTTATTCTTGAATAGTGTGATGATCTTTGTGTCTCGCATCTCTTGTGGGACACACTCCTCCTGCCAGCACTGAAGAAGCAAATGGTGAAGCGGTTGTAATAATGCTGCTCTACCGCATTTGATGAGCTCAGGTGGAATTCCGTCGTCACCAGGGGCCTTCCCATTCGCTAAGCGGTCGATCGCTCTATTGAGCTCATCAAGAGTAGGGGGAGTATCTAGATATTCAATAGTCGGCAACCGCTCGAAATTTTCAAATACATGTGGTAAAACCGTACTGTCCCTAGAGTAGAGGGAGGAGAAGTGCTCTACCCATCTTTCCATCTGCTGAGTTTTGTCCACAATCGGGTCACCAGATACAGACTTAATGGGAGCCATTTTATGTTTGTTTGGACCAATGGCTCTCTTGATCCCATCATACATGCCGTGAAAATTTCCAGTATCCGCAGCTTTTTGGATACTAAGGCTAATTTCTGTCCAGTAGTCATTTGCACATCGCCTTGCAGTCTGTTGGACCTTATTTCTGGCTGCTCTTAAAAGTCGTAAGTTTTCATCTGTTGGCATACCTTTGAACCTCAAGAATGCTGACCGTTTCTCATCCAACACAGCAGTCATCTCAGAAGCTTTTGCTTCGAACCAGTCGCTCGTTCGAGCTTTCTTCGGACCGAAAGTGGAAAGTGCGACTCGGCATATGCTGTTTTTAATCGATTCCCAGTTTTCTGAAGCCGATTCAAGTGGGGTTGTCTTGCTGAACTCGGCTGTGAAGGCTTTTGCAAATCGCGCAGCTAGATTAGGTTCGCACATGCGGGTGACGTCAATCCTAGGCTTACCAGACAATTTGGTGCGGTGAAATCTCGTGTCGGAAAGCTTCAGTTTTGCACAAACCAGTGAATGATCAGTGTCACAGTCTGCGCTTTGATATGATCTGGTGAGAAGTACGCTTCCTATATTAGTGCGCCTAACAAGAATAAGATCAAGCTGGTGCCAGTGCTTAGAGCGAGGATGTTTCCAAGAGACCTTATGCTGTGGTTTTGTTTGAAAGAACGTGTTACTAACACAGAGACTGAACTGTGTGCATAATTCTAAAAGGCGTAGTCCATTTTCATTAGTTTTACCTACACCGAATTTCCCGAGACAGTTTTGCCAAGATTCGTAATCCGCACCAACTCTAGCATTGAAATCACCCAGTACCACTACACAGTTTCTTTGTGGCACGTTTTTCAGGACTGTTGCGAGGTTGTAATAAAAAGCGTCTTTTTCAGCAGTCGTCGCAGAGAGCGTCGGCGCATAAACGTTTACCAACGTAATGGTACCAGTAATGCACCTCAGATTTAGAGTCCAAATCCGTTCGCTCCCGCTGCTGCTCGGTTCTGTTGCTTTTAGAAGGTCGTTTCGAACGGCAAACCCAACTCCATGCAGTCGAGGCTCATCAGAACCCCTTCCTTTCCAAAAAAACGTGTAATCTCTTTCTGTCAGCTTACCAGTGTCTGGTAATCGCGTCTCTTGTAGGGCTGCCACGTCGACCTTTAGTCTCTTTAACTCGTTGTTGATAACAGCAGATTTTCTTACGCCTCTGATATTCGAGACGTCGTCGTGAAATCCAGGAAGCATGGACCGGACGTTCCAGGTTCCCAGTTTCAGAAATGACATTTGTTTTTTCGTAGTTGGTTTCGCTGGTGCGGAAATAACAGTCTGCTTGTCGGTTGATTCCTAATCCCCATGCACCCAATGAGGATAGCAGACCGTGGCGAGACGGCACCATATTGGCTGGGGGCTGCCCAGCTTGAGGCGGGCGGTAGCCGTCCAATGAGACCTGAAAGTCTCTCCCACCGTCGAAAGCAGCCCCAGGCGCTGAGCTCTACGCCAATCGAGCCATAGCTTTTAACCGGTATCTGCTGCTTCCCGTGTTATTATCCGCAGAAGCGGAATGGAGTGTCCTCTCCATTGGTGCGTTGTGATGTACGCCAGGGCAGTTCAAAGTGGAGAACTAGCTGTTGCCCATGCAGCAAGTGCTCCCTCTCCACGGCACCATCGGAACCAAAGGAACAGCTAGGCTGATACGTTTGGACAACGATGCCGTCGCAGAAGTTGGCAGGGCGAAGTTGTAAAAAAACTTCGGACTGCCTAACGGGACTCCGGCTCCGGATTTTTCCTCGAGGTTGACTCCTGAAGCCTTTTCCATGATTGGATGTAGCCACAAGGCAGTGGAGGTTTGAGATAAGGGTTTTCCTTCCCCAGGTGGACCGCCTTCATGGACTTACGAGCTCCACCTGCCCGAAGCATGCTGGTTTTGAGGCGCCAGTCAGCCGCCTTCGCCCTTTCTCCTGTCAGTAGAAGCAGTTCCGCCGGGTCGCACAGGACCACGCGTGCAGGCCAGGAGCTGGACTTGGTTGCCAGAGGCTATATGAGACGCGTGCCATTGGAGCATTTTTAGAATTGGGAGCTTATCCCCAAAACCGCCCCGGCTTTGACAACCTTGGAATGATAAATGTATGTATGTATGAAATCACAAGTCTGATACGGGCAAAGCGTCACACAGTCATAGAGAAGATGCCCATGCTATGGTATGGTATGAAAGCACAAGCATGATCCAGGCAAAGTGCCGCACAGTCCGAGACTGCACGTGGGCGATACTACTATCAGGTTGCCCAAGCCTAGACAGATAGAAATCGAGAATAAAGATGGTAGTGAGACTCCAGCGTGTTTCAGCATGCAGCTCACTACTAGTGGCCAATCAATTTAGCACGGTGTTAGCCGCACAGCACAGAAGTACTGCACGATTGCACATCCATTCAGGAGAGGTTGCCCAAGCCAAGACAGATGAAAAAGAAAATGGCAATGACAGTGAAACTCCGGCGTGTATTCGCCTGCAGCTCAATACCAGTGGCATATGCACACACTATTAAACTACATTTCAAGAATAATGTTCTATTCGGAACGCATGTACCTTTTTACATTACTAATGTGTTTTGCAAGTATCACTGTGCTAAATTGAATAGCATCGGTTTAAGTCTGCACCCGACTTATTGCGGCAGACTCAAAAACATCGTCTCTCTCTCTCTTACTCTCTCTCTCTCTCTCTATATATATATATATATATATATATATATAGAGTGTGTGAGAGAGAGAGATGTAGGCAACAAGACAGTTCCTCAGACCAGGTTTAGGCTATCAGACTATGCAGCATTTTTACCTGGGGCCGTCTCGTTATTTTATAATACATTGGTGTATCTAGAACTGATGGATGAAGAGCGATCTAAACATAAAGCAGCAACACCAATCACTTGATACCGAATTTCAACAATAGTCAACGAACTATGACTGTTCATTTATAATGGCGGTATGAATTCGTCTACAGGCATCCTATCCCAAACGTTCTCAATCCTTCCCCACTAAATGTTTACGTATACTTAATTGAGATTTCTAGGGGTTGCTCCATCCACTGGAGATTAATAGTTTAAAACTTTTTACAAAACAGAACAGGCTGGACTCTTGCACATACTTTACTCTATTAGAGGTCTAGAATCAAGGTGTCCTATACTCCATTTTTACTTTTAATTACACCGCATCTTCGTTTTTGGCTACCAATCAAAGAAAATATATTTTTGATAAAAACCGGTGCCTTCTTATTATTCTTCTCGTAATTGTCTGCGTCATCCTTCAGTTTTAACAAAAATAAACGATATCCGATTTTCCTTTACGAATATATATTGATTTGCGACGAAGATTCTTGTCCGTGCAAAGAGCTGTTCGAGGGCGGTTTTGTATTTGAGAGGTTTGAGCACATGGCAATAGCACTAAATTTTGGATTAATTCTAATTATACCTCAGTGATTATAGCTTTAAACACCGTAAATTACTACAGCACCGCTACGCGTTTCGTAGGCCAGTCATCAGAATATTCCTTGTTTTCGGGTGGCATTCGATACATTCGATCGTGACAGTATTTGGAACTGTCTAATGAGACCTGGAGTGCCCGAGATGTATGTTTGGATCTTGAAAGCATTATATTGCAAAACATCTGGCAGTGGTGAAGCGTACTAATGACTCTGGTCCTCATTCAATATAACCACTGAGGTGCGGCTGGGCTGATCTATCTGGACATTCCTTTAAAAATCGTGATCGACGATTCCCTAAGGAAATCTTTAGCTTGTCTGGTGAGTGCAGTTGTTGAAATCCCGCCGAGTGAGTGACCTACCGAAATAAATCATTCTAATGACTTTGCAATTCTGGGAGACTACCCTCATATTATTCAGCAGTTCTATCTTTGCTGACAGATGTGTCTAGGACGAGATCTCAGGAAGTTTGCTCGAAGTGATTGTAGCGTTCATAAGGTTCCCTATTTTTGGTGTCGACGTAATATTGCACTACCAACAAAACGGTTGGTATAAAATGCATTGATGTGCTTTACGCCATGAAATCTGGTCTGTCTGGGAAAAATGTCCATCATCTTTCTGTTTTTAACACCCGTTGCTTGCGCAGGATTGCTCGATTCTTTAACAGCATCGCGTCACAAATAGAGATGTCTGCATGCAAGTGTTAATGCCATGAGGGCACGGACTGAGTGATTTATGGATGCTTGATAGTTTGCGATGGTTGATCAATGTTTTAATAAATATTCATCACCGTTTTCCATACCGCGCCTTTTTAATGCATGGTGAAAGTTGGGAGAAATGATCGGACGTCTAGTCAATGATGTGGCGCGTTGGGATGGAGAAACCCACGGAAGAGCTAGGCTCAGTGGAGCGTATTCGTTTGCCCTGGTGGGGTCTGAATGTTCCACCAATTAGTTGGCTGGATACCAAAGTCAGTGGTACAGACAATAACGAATGTCACTTTTTGGAGCGAAGCGAATTTTCGAATTGCCGTAACTGCCCTTCGCGATGGCGAATATTATAAAAGCGAATATCCGAAGTGCACTTCGCAATGGCGAAGCTTCGCACTTGGCCATAACGAATGTGAGCGAATAATGTTCGCTCAACTTCGATGTCCCCCAAAAACTTCGTTTTCGACAAAAAACCTTGCTATAATTCGCTAATATTCGTTTAAATTCGTTATTCTTCACTGAAATAAAACGAATTCCGATATAAATTGTTTTTCGACTATGAAAGAAATTTTATTTGGCAAGGGAGGACCTTTTCATGAGCTTTGGCACTGGAAATATACAAAACCTTCATCTCAAAGGCAATTAGGCTCCTCCTTTGACTCGGTCTCTGAGACCAGGGTTCTGGACCTGGACCTGGTGCCGGAACTGGTCCGGTTGCCTCCAGTCAGAGAAGAGTAGGCCCCCGCCGTGAGCTCCTGGGTGTCGACAAACTCGACATCCTCAAGGTTGGCCTCATGTTCATCCTGGACTTTGAGCTGCTGCCTCTGAGAGCTGGTACCTTCACCATTGGTGAACTCCTGGATGCGAAGCTTAATCCTCTTCTTGTAGGGGAGCCCTCTCTCGTAATTGTCATGAATATGGACGAGCTCCTGGACGCTCTCGTTGTTCAGAAGGCTTCGGGTGGGCTTATTCACGAGTCCAGCTTCCGAGACGACCCTCTCTGATGAGGTCGAAGTCGCCGGGATGGCGTAGACTATTCTAAAAGAAAATGAGACAGATTGAAAATTTTGTATTAGATTCCAGGGGGTCCATGGGTGCAAAAGTTGAACTACTATTTTGAAGTATAGCAATACTATATCAATGTATAGCAATACTACATCTAAGAATAGAAAATAATATATCGAAGTATAGAGAATAACATCGAAGTGTGGCGAAGTTTAGCGAATATTATAGCGAAGTATGGCGAATAACGAGAATAAATTATAATCCAACCGAAAATAAGTGACCTTTAACTTTGAAACAACTTACTAGGAGACTTTGGCGAGTAGCGGGAGCTTCTTGGCCTTCATCTTCCAGTACTGGAGCACGTCGATGTCCTCCTTTTCCTCCTTGTAGTACTGGGTGATCGGGGTAACTGAGAGCCTTCTTGAAGAGGTTTCGGATGACTCCCCGATCTTGACTCGCCCAAAGCTGGACTGGGACTGCTGCTGCTTCTTCTGGAAAAGAACATAAAGAAAAACAGTCGAGCTTCATTTCCAACAAACTATTGTAAATTATAACGATTTTCATGCACAGGATTTGTAAGTACTAAGCGATCTATAACAAAGTATATGGCGAGTTATTGCGAAGTATAGAAAAGTTTAAACGAAGTATAGCGAAGGTTGCGTCAAACTGAGTCTAACTCACCTTTTCAGTCTCGAACTTGGCCTTCTGGTCCAGAAACCGCTTGGAAACGTCCGGATACTTCGACATGATGTGGCCGACCATGCCTTGGGGGGTTCCCTGAGGCCGGGCAATGGACTGGCCACAATCCTCGACTTGGCAGAGAGCTCGAGCTTCTGTTTCCTTCGCACCTTTATTCACAGCCTCCTTCTTGAAGAAGTACCAGATCGGTGATCTGGTAGGCTTGTACAGGTAGGTGGTGTGATGAAAGTCATCATCATCATCATCTGACGGCGGCGGAGACCTCTTTCTGTAGGACTTGGGGGTCCACGTTTCTTTGGACGGCAGCTTGACCTTGAGGTTCGGGTTCCTCTTGGACTTCTTGGCCGAGGCCGAGTCTTTGTCCTTGTCCGACTTGTGGTGCATCTTCGGGGGGCTCATGATGAGACTATGATGAGACAGTTAACGTTTTATCCTATTTATAGTCCTCGAACCAAGCACGCAAAAGAAACAAACGCCCAGGCAAGGCGGCAAGCACCCACGCAGATCAAAACACCCACGCCCTTCGCATCCGGCCACACACCTACGCGAATACATTTAAAATATTAAAGTACAAAAAAGTACAACCCTTTGTCTACTGACGGTAACTCTAGTTACCACCTACAATTTAACTTAAAGCAATTAAACAAGCAGTCGGTTGCTCAGTAGCTTACGTCGGCAACTTCAGTCATCATCGGAGTGCACTTGTCTGGCCGTGTCTGTCATCTGATCCTCGCAGGACCCTTTTTAGAGCCTGTCGAGTGTCAACATCAAAAACAAATTCCCGTAGACAAAGGGTTAAATTATTAAAGTACAAAAATGAACACTGCGCTTTTAGCGAAGACTTTGCTAATATTCGTTCACGGCGAAGTTTGAACTTGCACTTCGTTTTAAGCGAAGCGAATTATATCGAATTTTCAGCGAAGTTTTTTTTGCCCTTCGCCATTGCGATAGCGAAGCGAATATTCAACAATATTCACTTCGCTTCGCAACTTCGATTCGCTTTAAATCCCAAAGCGAAGTATTCGTTATTGTCTGCAGTGGTACCGGTGTATTTTACCGTCATAATTATTTTCCGAAATTATTATTTTAAATTCGATAATGAAGAAAATAACGCGTACAGTGAAACATTAGAAATGCTGCTTTTGCATATTTCGCTTACACGCTTTCTTTTTGACGAGATTACTTATCTGCTTCTCCTGATCTGTGTTGCATGACACTTTGTCCAGCTCTCGACCTGTGCTTTATGACTATGAGGATCACGTTGTGCTGAATCTGTGAAGCATTCCAAATAGTTGAATAGTTATTATTAATATATTCTTTGAGTCATGTGCAGAGATATTAATAATGCATACTTCTGAATCGCACAAACATCAATTCGAAATATCCCTTCATATTTGCATGATAACTGACGTGTGTAGCATCGCATAACACATTCATCCCATTTTAGAGGTCACATAACTTCACGTTATACCAAATGCGATGTTAATCAATAGACGTATGTTGCTAGAATTAGGTTATTTTCTACAATTTTGTTGCAGTCTTTGTTAAGATGAAGGTTATTCCCACCGCCACTTCCAGATTTAGTGATGGCATCGAACGGGTGATGCATTTATACTCCTAAACTTGTTAAACATATAATTTTTGTTTAGAGCCAGTTTTTATTTGATAAGTAGTAGATGACATTAGAAAAGCTGGACAGAAGCTCATCACGCTTTTGCAGTTGTTGCAGTTTAACTGGGTCCAAACAAAAATTAACCATCCTGTTTTTAGTGGAATTTTGAAAAATATGCTATGCAATTACCGGTGCTGCATTGAACCGATAATGGGAAATCCCTAGGAAAGCTATCTAAACCAGCAATGTAGCGGTTATCGAGAGATCTAAATTATCAGTAAACACCTGAAAATTGACGCTGGAAGTTGCCGAGACACTTGGTATTGAACACAGCGATGCCAGGACTCATGATCCAAAATGGGTGTGGACCGACTCTATCTGAGATGTAATATACCCATTAACAACAACCGAAACATTTTTGTTACTTAGTCAACTTTCTACTCAAATTGTCGTTATCCAACACATTTATCGCGAACAAACATCAAGTCATTCTACACCAAAACACAATGCTTGATATACAACATACCTGAGGTAATCGGGATTTGTCAAAAATATATACTACTCCTGATACCCGCAGCCAAATCCTGATTCCATCAACAATTAGCTGAGGAGGAAATTTCTATTCAAAACATTTATCCTTTCCATCGTAATTGTATGGCCGTGGATTAGGAGGCGTTGATAAATAATATGATCAATACCTCACCTTCGGAGATATCACAACATTTTGATACTGGAAAACAAACTTCGGTGTACACTTCAATTAGCAACAGGTGCAAACGGAGTTGTTGGCGTGATTTACCGACCAACGTCAGCAGACGAATCAGACAATACTAGTTTACTCGAGAAAACTCAGCCGGTTGTTTACAGATATCAAAATATTTACTGATTATGTGTGAGTTTCTACTACCGAATTTGATAAAAAAACGAGATTCCAACCGGGAATTCTCTGAATAATCTTTTCTACGAAACGTTCAACAAAATTCCTTGATTTAACCACATATCAAACAGCACACGCGTCAGAGGTACAGCCACGTTAGATAGCCTATCTTATTTAGGAGAATGAGGAAAATGTCTTCGGGAATATCCGATATGAAGATTCAAGATTCAAGATTCAAGATTTATGGTTAAAAAAGCAAATTGCTGTACAATACCATAGGATATACGTATAAAAAATTATTTGAAAAAATCGTTACTTGTATGATCATGTCCATGTTCTTCATAGGTGGAGCAAAAATAATCCTCAATGGCAACACAGACTGAGGGAAAAGAATCTCTGGATGGACGGTAGTTCCGTGCGTTAAAATTTTATAGACATCAATAGGTAGGGGCCAACGCAGTAGTTCTCAACATAAGGTTTCGTAACCTTTGTCTAAAGATGTGCTCGTTCGATGAGGTAACAATATCTATCGGCAAGCTATTCCACAAGAAGCATACACGAACAGCGAAGAAGTGACGACGACAATTTAATCGTGAGTGTGGGATTTGAAGGGTCAAAGGGTGGCTGCGTGTGGGGACAACGGAACGAAACTTGAAGAGGTGTTTGAGAGGGTGGGATTTCGCGTAGATGATTCGATATGTCAGAGTGAGGTCGTGTAGGATACGTCTGCGCTCGAGGGTGCACAGTCCAAGTCTGGTCAGTCGCTGCTCAAAGGGTAAATTATTCAATCCGGTAACCGTTTTGGTTGCCTTGAGATAAATTCGTTCGAGGAGCGAGATGTTTTTTTCCATCCATGGCGTCCAAGGTTGTACAGCGTAGTCAACGACAGGATGTATGTAAGTGTTTAGTAATTTCACGAGTGAGTGTGGTGGGAAACGTCCGAAAATGCGTTTCAGTAAACCTAGCAAGCTGCACGCACGCTTGTAGACGGCTTCGCACTGTAGGCTGTTCTTCAAAGTGCCAGACACCAAGATTCCGAGATCTTTTTGTGATGTACTCCATTCAAGCGGGTGGCTGCCAAGTGTATGGGAAAGGGAAAGGGTTTTCCGACTTGCAACATTTTGCACTTGCGGAAATTAAATGGCAGTTTGTTTTGGATTGACCACTGGTGCAGTTTATTCAAATCTCCTTGCAGAACTTGACAGTCCTCGATAGAGTTGACCTTCGTCCAGATTTTTACGTCGTCTGCGAATAAAACAAGCTTACATGCTAGTAAGTTCGGTAGGTCATTTATAAATAAGAGAAACAGTATCGGACCGAGAACCGAACCCTGAGGGACTCCGCTCGTGGCTTCAATTGTTCGAGAAGTTTCACCATCTATTCTGACTTTTACTTTGCGTCCAGACAGGTAACTTGTGAACCATGTTAGTAGGTTTCCGATGACGCCAACATTCTGCAGCTTCTGAAGCAGTAAGGAGTGATTCACTCTGTCGAATGCTTTAGATATATCTAAGTAACCGGCATGAACGGAACCCCCTTGGTCTAGTGCTTGCGTCCAGTCATTTAGAGTCGTGAGTAAGTTAGACAGGCATGAATATGTTTTCCTAAATCCGTGTTGTGTGAAAGTTATTAGCTGATGGTTCTCGAGATGTTCAACAAGTCGTTCACACACCAGGCGTTCCAAAATTTTAGAAACCGCTGAGAGAAGCGTCACGGGGCGGTAATTCGCCGGATCAGAACGACTGCCCCCTTTGTAGATTGGTGTGATAACACCGGTTTTCCATTAAGTTGGTACGGTTCTCGTATTCAATGAGTGCCTGAATAGACCACTTAGTGGGCCACAAAGCTCCAGCTCGCATGACTTCAGAACAGCGGGTGTTATTCCATCCTCTCCTGGTGATTTGCGAACGTTCAGCCGGCGTAGATGCTTTCGCACAACCGTAGGATTTACCTCGATGTTGCTGAGGCATTCGACTTGTAGTGGGTGCGGCAAAGACGTCAGCGTTGACACGTTCTTTGGACAAAATACTTGCGCATAAAATGATATTAGGGCATCAGCTGTATCCTTGACATTATCAGTCAGTCCGTTCTCTGTCTGGATAGGAAATACACCTGGTTTAACCTTGGTCGCGGTGTTTACGATGGTGTACAGCAACTTAGGATGTCGTTCCATCTGGTCGATCAGCTAAAAATGGTGATATTGCTTGTCTTCTCGAATTAAGGACGTCACCTTGTTACGAAAACTACGAAAGTGTTCCCAAGATGCGTCTGTTCGTGTTATTTTATGTGCAGCCCATGCGGAATTTCGCATGGCTATCCACTTCCGAGTGCGGCTTCGGAGTTTGAAGCAAAATGTTCTTGATTTCCTTTTGGGAACACAGGTAGAATTTTCGTCTAGTTTTGTACCGATATAACTTAACAGACTAGAACAATGAGTATCTGCATTCGTAAGATCGAGATGTTTTTCCTCCATAATCGTAATGGCACCGCGAAGGCCGAAGTAATCGACTCTCCTGATGAACTTAACGTCGCCCGACGCCCTTCGGGCGTTGCACACGAATTCGAAGGACAACACAAGATGGTCACTTAGCCCCAAAGGACTATGATACTGCACTGACTCCACTGCTGTTGCTTCGGAGGTTAAAACCAGATCTAGAATTGATGGTTCATTGAGTCCCCTTTGTCGAGTGAATGAACGGACATGGTTGTATAGGGGAGTGAAAGTGATAATCTCACGGAATTTGTACTCAAGGGATTGCTGAGTATGCACACTTTTGGTGTAGAGATGTGGGAGGTTAAAATCACCCATTATTAACAATTGGCATCCTCTAAGGTTTCCAGCGTTGCGCATCATTTGTAACAACGTTTCATTGTGGGCATCGGAAGAGTTGGGCGAGCGGTAGATCACACCAAGTATACAGTTCCCTCCAGTTTCCAAGCGTAGGCTACACCACATGGTGTCCTCTAGCTCCACTTAGAAAGCGTGATCAGGTAGCCATTGTTTTCGACGATATATCTGAAGATTAACGAGCTAGTGAATGGATATCCGTGATAAACTTTGCGTGGAGAAGCCAAATGCGACTGTCAACATTGAATGCTGGGAATACTACCGTTTGCTGAGGAGAAATTTGCTTATTTTTCACGGTGTATTGAATCAATCTGTGGATATAATTTAATGAAAGCCGAATCTCCTTTTATTAGATCGTGGACAGAAGGCCAGGGTAAAGAAAGCGTTTTCGCTTTACTTACCACGACTTGAACTAAATCCACTGTTCTGGAAGCCGCCAAAGAGCTCTCTCATCTTTAAACTAGTCTGCTCTACCCTAACGAGCGCTTATGTTATGTTTCGCTAGCATTAGGATCACAAAACAACACAATAAACTATATCGCTGTGAAATCCGAGAGTTTTCTGATAAGGCTGCTCGACTTGAATACGACAAATTCACGGGTGCTGATCAAATATAACATTTTATCCTAAAACTGCCTGAAAAAGTGGATTACACACTTCGGTATACAAAAGCTTCTCTCAAAAGCACAGCACGGGCTCAGTACAAACCTCCCACCTCTAACATTTTCGATAACCATTAATTACTAGACTCGAACCGCTGATATTGGATACCCTATGTATGTTTAATACTTGTATATCTCAAAAGCTTTCATCGTGTTTAAAACAGCACACTGCTAACAAATTGAAGCAGATCGGATTGGGCCTCAGGTTTGTGGCCTGGATACAGGATTACTTTACTGTTAGCGTCATAATGGTTAGAGTTGATGGGCCACTATTCATATCAGTAGAAGTAACAAGCGCTCTACCTCATGTCTCAGCCTTGTGGTCAATAATCTATCCGGTCTATGCGAACCATTCACTTAAAATCGTACGCAGCAAACTCATTTTATTTGCGAATGATATCCATATATATATATATATATATATATATATATATATAATTCGCCGATGCATCAAACAACTGTGATTTCTTGCTCCCACGCTGTTGGTCATTTTCTTTGCTCTAATTCTGAAGCACGCTTTCAGGATGATGCCAGAAGGCATTTACCTACGCACGACAAGTGATGGAAAACTTTTCAACCTGAACCGATTGAAAGCACAAACTAAGACACGAAATGTGCTAACACTTGCCCCGATGCTTGCCGAAGATGCAGCCTTCATTGTTCACTCTTATAAGAACCTCCAGTCGACACTAAACTGTTTTCGTCGGCTTGCAAAAACTTTGGGCTAACAATCTGCATGGCAAGGCTAAAGTCCTTTGTCAAGGGACTGTATCGCCTCACATCATCACTGTTGTAAACTTTCAGCTTGAATCAGTACATCATTTCACATACCTTGGTTTAACTGTTGCGGATAACCTATCGCTAGACACGGAGACCGATAAGCGAATTTGAAGAGCAGCTGTCATTACGTCCCAATTGAACTCTCGTGTTTAGAGTAACCGCAAGCTGACTGTGAAGACAAACATGATGGTAGACAGCGCGTGCGTCCTAAATGCTTTACTGTACGGCAGTGAAACATGGACCACCCACGCAAGACGGAAGCTGAATGCTTTCCATCTCCGAAGAATCCGTCGTATATTTAACATATCCTGGTGTACTAACTGACTAATGCTTAAGTGCTTTCAAAAGCTGGTCAAAAGAGCATGTTTACTCTATAACGACAAACACGCTTGCGGTGCCTTGGTCATGTCTACAGAATGGAAAATGGTAGTAATCCAAAATTTTTTATCTATGATGAGTTGCAATTAGGAAGTCAACCATTAGGCAGACCGCACTTTCGGTACAAAGACGTTCGCAAAAGAGATATGAAAGATCTTGGCATTAACTTGGCGAGTTGGGAATAACTTGCTCTTGACCGCTCACATTGGAGGCACTGTGTAAAGCGTCTTCTGCAAGCTTGGTGCTCAGCTACAGCTGTTGGATGCTGAACGCAGATCACGCCGCTGGCGTCCAACTGATGCAAAACAACCGAGTTCTGACTGTCGCTAACAGCGCTGCGGAAGATGTTGTTCCTCCCGAAACAGACAGTTTAGTCATTCGAAAAGCTTTTGAACATGAAAATTCATGCGATAGTGATGTGCATCCATGGTCGACATAGATCGAACGAGGCAGCACCTCTATCGTGATCTAAACATCAAAACAAGAGAACAAAATGCTACAAGTACCACGATGTACAGCTTATTATCTCACAACCGCAAGTTCAACAACGAATAGCGTATAAGTCGAGCTCTTATTCAAACCCCTCCTTCGAAAAGATTCGGAGTCATTATTCAGACTAACTTAGCCAACTCTATGCGATGCCAACACAATGCCAGCAACTTGGGTCTCCTCAGAAGTGCGTTAGGTTCGTTCAACGCTAACACCATTTGCAATTTGATCTCGCGAACATCCACATTCATATAAAATTTGGTAAATCAGCATGTGATGCTTGGTTGAAAAAACATATTCATACATTGCATACTCCACGATGCAGAGCGACAAATCTCATCGTTTGAATTTCTGTATCCATATGAAACGCGTCTCACAAGACTAAATGTAAATTCAGCCAAATACAGACGACAACGAGCAGCAGTTTTGTTCGTTTGGATAATGTTTATTAAATAAACTATCCTTGAGGATCTTTTTACATATTTCCCACACATTTTTGCGGTCACCCCACTAAACGTTACCGAATGCATAAAAGGTTGAGCTTTCACAAATAAGCATTTTCTGTTCGCAGTGTGCAACTACGGAACAGTTTATCTGAAACCGAAACATATAAGGCTTTCAAAAATCACTAAATGCCTATATGGACAATTAAGTTTTTACGTTTGACAATCATGTTTAATAATATTTTTCGATAATTTTTACCAACCAACAATATGGAAATTTCAGTGGTTCTTGTAAAGCATAGCTTTTTACCCGCCTTGCATCGATGAATAAATATTTTAGTATATCTCGTTTTAAGTGTGATAGCTGTAAAATAAAATGAACAACGGTTTTTAATAACAGGAGTTCAAAAATGGTTGCGGTTATGAACTGTTCTTTAGTTTGACCACAGATGCTTTGAAGAAAATTGAAAACACTTTTATGCATAGAAGCTTTCATTGAATTATCTTTCAGTTGATCATTGTGTTATCAATGTGTACGGCCATTGATACACGCAAGAACTCGTCAGATTTCTAAATACGTATATCACTTTATTAACAAAAAATGTAGAAAACCTGTGTCAATCGTCGAATAAATGCTCATCTGTGAAACTTGTGAGAATAATTGTAATTCTCATATGAAAATGCAAGATCATGCACGGTGATATCCGAGTTCAAGCAAAACGCGTTCCAGGTCCGAAGTAATAATAAGGAGAAAAAGAGTAAACTTGGGCTTTCTGGATTTATTGATGTAGTCGAATGCAGCTGACTCTCTGACTTTCAATCGTAACTGGAACAATTTTTTAGTGTAACATTCCCTCGATGCTATTAGTTACAGTTTTATTCAATGGTGAATACAAACTTGTACGTACTGCATTTATTTCTGAAAAATATACAATATTCTGCTTGAATTTGCATACGATTTTCAGCCTTAATTTATAAGTGATGAACATTTATACGACTTTCTAATCTGTCTACGCAACATCGACCAGACTTCTGCAAATTCAAAATTGTAAAGAGCTGCAAGGAAACGCATTATATAACGTTTTATTACCTTGCAATATTATTAATTCTCCAGAGAATTCTTCCACACCACTGTTTGATCGTGCTCATAACAAAAACATGATTTTCAAGTAGAGAATCACAAAATGATTCATGTCAAAACGCTTACGGCGCTTATTGAAATTCTATATATTATGGTAGTCACATGCCCATCACTTACACATCAAAAACGGTGTGGCGCGAAAAAAGTGTACCATAAAATTAATATAGAATAAGGCCACTTCTATTGATTTATATTTTATTGTTTCTTACTGTCAATGTTCGTCAGCCTGACGGCGTCTTAGGCCACGTGCAGTCTATGACTGTGCGTCACATTGCCTGAATCAGGCTTGTGCTTTCTTACATACGCACAAACTTATGCTGATAATTTTCAAATAACTTTCCGCGTAAACCACTACGAGAGTTAATATGAGGGCGTATTTCCATGATCTACGTACGAAATATTAAAACAATCAGAAAGTGTATGCAGGATATTTATTGTGCGGTTTTAAGGCTTTCGTTACAACGTTGTACGGAAACGTACTGGCACGTATTGCAACGAAAAATTTACTCAAACTCCACGAATTTCATCCTTTCGCTACGACGGGCGAATTCTAAAATGTAACAAAAATATCCGTAATTAGAGACATCTATATTGTCGGTTTTTTCCGCATTAAGACTCAAGCACATACATGTGAAAAATAGCAAAATATATATCGTCAGCATTAGATTTTTCACGAAAAAAACATATTACGTTATTTTGGCTAAGATGGTTCAGTGAAGATCGACGTACCAATATGATCATAAACTATTCGGTTCTAGACCATTGTTCACAGTCTACATATTTTGAGTATCATAGCCTCGCTGAAACTAGTATATAATGAGATTATTAAAAAGTTCTAAACCGATCTTGCGAAAGTAGTGATCAGCGGATATTAAGATTAATCGACCCAACTAAATACTCACTGGATATTTCGGCACCGTGGAATAACGCACATTCGCTAAAGCAGAAAGATTGGCCAATTTCCGAAAGATTATAGCTGGTGTAAACCAGTTTTCTATGACATGATCCACCTTGATTTGAAATGTGTCCAAACCGTTGGATGGTTCAACTTCGTCACATTCCTTGCCGATTTCGCCAAGGATCGTTCGAATCTTGAATGTAAGTAAAAACCAATTGAATTATGACGTTTGCTGATTTTGCGTTTCTTTCAAAATTACTAACACAAATTACCTGAAATTGACATATTGGTGTGTATGTGCAAAATGGAAGCCTTAAGCGATTACTGTAAACGTGAACAAACACAGTATTTTTCAACTTCAAATATCGTAACTTTTGTTTGAGCATCATTTGATTTGGCATGAACACAATTCCTAGCGGCAAACTTTCCGACTGCTTACGTTACGGCGACAGTTTGCTCGGGAATTTGGGATTGGAAGGGTCAGATTGTGAATTTGGGATTGGAAGGGTCAGATTGTGACTGCGGGTCGGAAGATTGTAACCAATTTTAAAGAGGTGTCTCTGTGAGTGTACGTCCTATAGATTATTTGATATGTTAGCTCTAGGTCAAGTTTTATGTGCTTATGCTTGTGAGCGCACCGGCTTAGTAATGTCAGTCGCTGCTCTAGTAACCACTTTATTTGTCTTATGTTGAATCTTTTCCAGTAGCGAAAATTCATTTTTCATCCATCGTCTACAAGCTGTATAGTCCACAGCTTGGTTTATGTATATATTTGATGCCTTTGACAATGAGTGCCGTGAGGATCGTAGGAAAATTCGTGTTACTAAGCCAACAAGGCTAAATGCACACTTATAGTCGTCCTCGCACTGAAGACCGTTTAGCAAATTTCCACACACCCAAATAGCGAGATTTCTCAGCGATGTACTTCACTCAAGCGTGTGACTGCGAGGTGGATATCAGAACGGGAATCCTGTCGAAACTTGCGAAATTCTATTCTAGCAGAAGTTGAATGTCAGATTATTCTGAATTTACCACTGATGATGCCTATTTAGATCTGCTAGTAAAACTAGGTAATCGTAAACAGAGTTGATTTTCATCCAAAATGAAAAAACTTTACATCGCATAATTTGCGGTAGATTGTATATGAATATTGAGAACAGTATTGGACCGCTCGTGGCTTACATATTTCGGAAAATTTCGCTTTCTATTCGCACTTTCGCTTCGGGTTCAGACTGCCACTTCTAGGACCTAGAAAGTTGGTTTTCGGTGATTAAAACATCGTACAGCTTTTGAAGTTGTAAGGAGTGATTAACTCGAACAAAATCTTTAGATTTCTTAAATTAACATGCATGTTGCAACTGCCATTGTCTAATGTTTGTGTCCAATCATTTCAAGACATGAGCAAGTTAGCCAGGTGTGATTACCATGTAAAAAATCCTTGTTATGCCCTAGAAAGAATTTCATGTCTCTCGAGGTGCCGGATGAGACTTTGAAACATCACCCTCTCCAATACTTTGGAAACCACTATATGGTGCGTCACGGCGCGGTAACTGGACGAATCCGAACGACTACCACTCTTTGCAGATTGGTGTAATAATTCCGGTTTTTCAGACAATTTGTACGATTCCTGTTGTTTTTGAAGGTTCAATAAAATAACACCGTGGGTCCCAAAGATTCA
>JACCGJ010015251.1:0-47428 GCA_013407085.1 Atriophallophorus winterbourni | reverse complement strand
AGACCTTGTGCGTCCACTCGCCAGGTTACGATCATAAAGTAGCACGGATTTGACGTTGCTTCTGAATATACGGAGTTTCGTGCGTTTTGATAGAACCTTCGACTCCCAAATGGGTTTCAAAGCTATGAACGCGTATCTTGCTTTGCCGATTCTATCGACTATGTCTTCGTCCGTGCACCACTTATTGAAACAATGCTGCCGAGGTAGACGAATTGCGTGACGTCTTTGACTGCTTTACCATTGATGGTGATTGATGGGTGCTCATCAGTTAGCACACGGAGGACTTCTGTTTTTTCGGTATTCACGCGTAGTCCTGTATATGAAGCAAAGTGTGCTAGTCTATCGGTCTTTCTCTGAAGACGTTGGGGGTCACGTGATATCAAGCAGACATCATCAGCGTATTCCAGATCCTCCAAATGCTCGGATTCTTTCCAATCGATACCATTCCTCTCACCTTTTACTGTCTGTTTCATTATCCAGTCTATTACCAACAGAAAAATCATTGGGGACAACAGGCATCCCTGGCGGACGCCAGTCTCAACTGCAAATGGATCGGTAAGTCTTCCGTTGTGAATTACCTGACAGAAGGCACCTTCATACAGCTGCTTTATGAGGTCCATGTACAGCGGTGGGGTCCCATAGTGTGGCAAAAGCTTCCATATGAATTCGCGGTCCACACTGTCGAAGGCTTCCTCAAAATCTATGAAGTTGAGGCAAAGAGGCGATTGCCATTCAATGCTTTGTTCAATTATTATGCGGAGGGTCGCAATTTGGTCGATACCAGACTTTTGTTTTCTGAAGCCTGATTGCTCTGGCCGTAACACTTGGTCGATAGCGTCACGCAAACGCATAAGGATGATGCCTGTAAGTACTTTACTAGGGACTGAGAGCAGCATGATACCTCGCCAGTTTTTGCATAGCCTCAGATCCCCTTTATTTGGAAGTTTGACCAAATGACCTCTCTTCCAATCATTTGGGACCCGTCTTTCTGACCAGATTTTCTGCAGCAGAGGAAGTAACATATCAGCCGAGGTGTCCAAATCAGCCTTCAGAGCTTCTGGTGGGATCCCATCTGGGCCTGGTGCTTTGCCATTCTTTAGCGATTTTAAGGCAAAGAGGATTTCATTTCGACAGGGGGGTCGGTGTTTTCGTCCAGCAAATTTGCTGCAGGTGGGATGTCAGTGACTGAAGTAGGTGCTGGCGATTTAGGAGTTCCTTGAAGTGCTCCATCCATCGCTTTCTTTGCACCGATTCCTGACTAATAAGCTTACCTTCACCGTCTTTTATTATTTTGCCGTAAGGTATTTACCTTCCTGATAAAGTTCTGGTAATGTTGTAGACGGTGTTCAGGTCTCTCTTTTCTGCTGCAATTTCCGCCTCCGTTGCCAGCATTTCATAGAACCGCCTCTTGTCACTTCTGACACTTCGTTTCACCTCTTTATTCAGGGAGCCGTATTGTTCGATCAGTTGGTTTTTCTGCTTGGTGTCCTTACACCGGAGGATCTGTTGTCTTAGCTGCCTTCTCGAGTTGATCAGTGTCCAAGTCTCACTCGAGATCCACGTATTCCTAAACGCACCCATTTTTGAAGAAGTTAATGATGATTGACGCATAGGTAACAAGCGTGAATGCAAGAACTTCTAAGCAACTCCTTCGTCCAGTCGTCTAAGGCTATGCGAAGATTTGTGAGACAAGATCGGTGAGATCGATAAGGCTGGAACGACCAATCTGCTGTGATATCCATCGGTCATAAATTCAAATGTTTGCCAAAATTAAACTTTAAAGTGTTCTCCAATAAACCTTTTCAATTTAAATCTTCTTTTCCGCTAATAGCAGCTATCCTGTTATAACGATTATATGCTTCCAACTCAAATAGAAGTCGATGTTTCTTAATGGCGTTGTTCAGCTGCTACAAAATGATTTATTAAACCTTCTCCTCTATCTCGAACCTCCATTAATTTGGCATATGAGAAATTTCAACTTGATAAGCAGTAAAGGTGAAATGTAAACCCTAAAAAACAAGACAATATTGGTGCAAGTTTCCATTGAACATCTATGGAACAAACGAATTCATATTAAATGAATTTTCTCAGAATTCTAATCGAGACTATTCTGTAATTATGGTAATCGAGCAAGCGTTTTGTTTGAAAAAACAAACCGTAAAAATTCACGGTGCAAGGTCATCAACTATTTTTCATGATCGCACCGTCAGTGCACCACTCAGGTCAGAACATCTGCAAATCGTGCGATGTTCGACCTCTGTGACTCAATGTTCACAAAAAGTGTTGTTTTGTTCACCAAGAAGATTACCGGTTGACCTGTAATCTTGTGCAGATGTGAGTGCTTCGGACCGATTCACTAATATCGATTGATACCAAAGTTGTTTTTGATAAATCACCGGCTTCTGCACGCCAGGAAGTCAGTGCACAGTAGCAACATGTTCTGTTCAGGACAGCTGAATTTGGCAAACCGCATGGTTGTGTTTCTAAAAAGATTTTTTCACTTCAAAAACAACACAGTGCAAACATATGGGTGCATGGAAACTTTTGAACGTGTTAACCACAGCACGCTGCTACAGAAATTGAAGCTGCTCGGGGTGGGCTGCAGATTATTGTCCAAGATACAGGATTACTTAACTGGTATAGTCATCATAGTTAGAGTTTATGGGGCACTATCCAGCCCTGGCGTGAAGTTGTCTTCGCCTCACATGCCACCCGTCACGGAACTCCGCCGAGGACAGTCCCAAGCCCGTATGAGTAAGGAGGAGGTTTGGGCTTAGGGCTAGCAACCCTATCCCGTAAAACCTACATTATTACGGAAACGATGATACCAGATCCGTGGTTCGGTCATGTCTGCAAGATGAATCTCCAGTTCGCATACGAAGGTAGCCATGCACTGGCATCCGCAAGGTAAACGAAAAAGGGGATTACCCAAGGAAACTTGGCGCAGTACGTTGGAACGCGAACTACATGCACAAGGAATCACGGTGCAGACGGCAAAGGAAGCAGCGACAGACCGGAACCACTGGCGTGAAGTTGTCTTCGCCTCATGTGCCACCCGGCACTGGAGGATTGAATGAATGAATCCATCCCAGGAGAGCAAACACGTGGCGTACCTAAAGGCTTAGTCTTGTGGCCAATTCTCTTTTTGGTGTAAGCCAACGATATACCTGAAATTGTAAACAGCTAAATCATTTTACTTGTTAATGAAATCCAAGTTTGGATTTGCGTGCGCACCATAGAAGATTGCTAAATTCTATGAATAGATCACGAAGCATTTCATACGTAGTCCTTACGAAACTCACTACCATTCAACATTCATAAATGTAACATATTAAACGTCGGTAAATACTTCGATTTCACATGCTTTCTGGGATCTCAATAACTTTCATGGGTTACGGAAGAGAAAGACCTCTGTGTGTGCATCAGCAGTATTTTGAATTCTTCAGAGCAATGTTCTGTGGTATACAAAAGTCCTGTCAAACATTAACCCTGCCCAGAAGGATATTTGGTAGTTTCACAAAGCAGGTATTCACATGGATAATTAACACCTATATACGGCTAATTCCGGAATAGTTTGATCAAGCATGGTCTCCATAGTTACAAATGGACCGCTTAATCTGCAATGGCTGTACAATGAGTTTATTTCCTATTACATTCGATATGCATCTGATCTAGCCACTTGAGTGCTTCGCGAAGGTCGAAGAGATTGACCCTTCTGATGCGTTTGATGCCCTCAAATGCCCTCCTGTCGCTGTATACGAATTAGAAGTAAAACCATAGGTGGACGCAGCCCTATATGACTGTGATATTGCACTGACTCGACTGTTGTAGCTTCGGATGTGAGAATCAATTCTAGAATTGAGGATTCGTCGAGGCCTTTCTGACGATTAAAGTAATTTACGTGGCTTTCAAGAGGATTCGAATTAAGCATTTCGCGGAATTTGTACTCAAGTGATTGCTGCGGAAGTTTGAAATCACCAATTATGAGTAGTTACGTTCAGCTCAGATTTCTAGCGTTGAGCATTATTTCCAGCAATATTTCGTTTTGGGCGTCAGATGAGGTGGGATGACCAAGGATGCAGTTTTCTGGAGTATCCGGGCGCAAGCTACACCAAATGGTATCCTCCATCTCAAATCGTGAATCATAAACCATGGTGCAGTGGAGACGCTTGTGGTGATACACAATTACTTCGCCACCTGTTCTTGAGAGGACTCGCCGAAGCAAGATCATGTTGGGAATTGCCTACTCGCAATCATTCAGCTGACCATGGAACGACGTCATGGTTACAGCGATAATGTCAGCAGAAAACAGAGTGCTGAAATGAGTTGATTCAGCTATTTTGTTCTGCAAAAAATACGCATTTGTGTATAAACAGTTAATTTAGGTTTTGGTAGTATTTTTGTAGTGATGATTTGTGGATGGTGTTTTTAAGCCCAACTCCCCGAGAGCAAGACCTTCGTGGTATTTTGGAACGTCTGTTGCGTTCTAGTTTTCAGTGTATTTGCACGGTAAAAACTATTTATACACAAATGCACAGTGTTTGTGGAACAAAATACCTGAATTAACTCATTTCTGAATCGGTTTTCTACTGACACTATCGCTGTAACCGAGACGTGATTTCATGGTCAGGTCTCCGATATCGGACACGTCTTTGATCTTACTTACACAGTCATACAGCAGGGGAAAGTTTGCAAAGTTATCATTCTCTGTTCGTCGTTTCCCTAATGGTAGCTTTTTTGAAAAGACCAAACGCCCACCACTCAGCCGAACAACCCACTTCAGGCTACCAATCACGAGAACCAACATACAGACAATAAAATCGATCGATGAAACTGTGACAGCGACATGTAACCAACTCGACCTCATTGCCAAGTGCCTGGACCAGCCGAACGCAACAATGGTCACGGCCGGCCCAGCTGATAGGACGAATCTCGAAACGCAGAATTGTCCCAAAGTCACGTGCAAATCATGTGAAAAACCGGTGAGTCCCATGGCGCGTAAAGTAATAACGTGTTTTCTGGATGGACCGAAACATCTGAAGATTACGTTCTTGACCAGCGCTATGGCCGAAATAGTAAGGTCGGAATGGAAAAAAGGAAAACGAACACTAACCAAGGATGTTAGACTTAGCCCACCCAAACCCAATGCCAAACCGTCGAACCCCAGAAAAGGACTCACTGAACCCCTAGAATTCGATCGAACCCAGGTTAAGAACCACTGGTTTGAAACGACTCCACTGCTTCAAAGCTCACTGCATCTAATGATACTAACAGCCCTACATGATTAGGGAAAACAGCCAGTATTAACTTTTTTAACCATAAATCCTTGAATCCTTGAATAAGAGAACATTTTGAAAACCAAAATATTTTGATCGCAACACAACACGGTTTTCGATTGGACCAAGGCACTAGACCAGACAATAACGAATACTTCGTTTGGGATATAAAGCGAAGCGAAGTTGCGAAGCGAAGCGAATATTGTTGAGTATTCGATTCGCTATCGCCATGGCGAAGGGCAAAAATAAACTTCGCTAAAAATTCGTTATACTTTGCTTCGCCTAAAACGAAGCGCAAGTTCAAACTTCGCCGTAAACGAACATTAGCGAAATCTTCGCTAAAAGCGAAGAGTGTTCATTTTTGTACTTCAATATTTTAACCCTTTGTCTACGGGAATTGTTTTTGATGTTGACACTTGTTGACTTGTTGATGGCCAAAGGCCAGACAAGTGCACTCCGATGGTGACTGAAGGTACCGACGTAAGCTACTTAGCAACCGTCTGCTTGTTTATTTGCTATAAGCTAACATTTGAGGTGGTAACTAGTGTTACGGTCAGTAGACAATGGGTTGTACTTTTTTTGTACTTTAATATTTTAAATGCATTCGCGTGGGTGTGTGGCCCAGACAATAACGAATACTTCGCTTTGTTATTTAAAGCGAAGCGAAGTTGCGAAGCGAGGCGAATATTCGCTTTCTTTTCCAGAAGAAGCAGCAGTCCCAGTCTAGCTCTGAGCGAGTCAAGTTTGGGGAGCCATACAAAAGCTCTTCAAGAAGGCTCTCAGTAACCCCGATCACCCAGTACTACAAGTCCGGCGGCAGCGTCAGCGCTCCCAAGAAGTACAACCCGAAAAACAAGGTTTTGTATGTTTCCAATTCCAAAGCTCATGAAAAAATCCTCTCTTGTCAAATAAAAGTTCTTTCATGATCAAAAAATAATTTATTTCGGAATTCGTTTTATTTCAGCGAAAAATAGCGAATATAAACGAATATTAGCGAATTAAAGCAATTTATATCAAGTTTTTTTGTCGAAAACGAAGTTTTAGGGGGACATCGAAGTTGAGCGAAGATTATTCGCTAATATTCGTTATGGCGAAGTGCACTTCGGATATTCGCTTTGATACTATTCTCCATTGCGAAGGGCAGTTAGGGCCTTTCGAAAATTCGCTTCGCACTTCGCTTCGCTCCCAAAAATTGACATTCGTTATTGTCTGCACTAGACGAATGTGAAGCTGTACATGATAGAGTCAACCATGACATTTTAATAAAAAGCTGGAAGCTTATGGAATAACGGGAATGTTGCTGAATTGGATAAGTGACTATCTTACTGATAAACACGTCCATGTTCGCATAAGCAGCATCCTCTCTAGAAGAATAGACGTCACGAGTGGAGTTCCACAAGCCTTGGTACTTGGACCTCTTCTTTTCTTGGTGTATATGAACGATATAGTAAAAGAGATTAAATTATGGTAAGGTTTCAGGTCTAATAATGACTTTATGGTATTACAACGGGATCTGTGAATCTTATTTCGTTGGTCCCAGTCATATGAGTTACCATTTAACCTTTCGAAATGTAAAATGCTGGGGCTTGGAAAATCTCTGCAACACATGTACTAGCTTGGCACGTAAGATCTCGTCTTGACCATCGCAGGAAATGATCGCGTTATCTGGGTGTCGTTTAACATTAAGACTGGACATTATTGCCGCACATTGTACAGTAAAGCCTGCCGTATCTTGAGTCTTCTAAAAAGGATATTCGGGATTTTCACGCCCGAAACCTTAGCCCGGTCAAATAATACGTATGATACGTCCTGTTATGAAATATTCGATCCAAGCCTGGGAACCATGGCTGAGGATATCAAACTACTTGACAGGATTTATCATCGTGCGACAAAGTTGGTGTCCCGTTACAGAAAATCGCCTTTCAAAGAGCGAATGTTAAAACTAAATCTACCTGATTTTACCCAACGACGGATACGGAGTGACCTCTTGTTGGCATTCAAAATATTGTATACTGCGAACCATCCCTTTAAACACTTGGTATAGCCCAATGGTCTTACTCGAACACGAAAACATTCAAAGGATTTAAGCAATCCGCATTCTCGATAGGATATTCGTCGTAATCTTTTATCGATATTAATTTGTTTCATTTGGAACATTTTTCCTGAAGAAATCACACGCTCGGAATCTATTGCGGTTTTCGATTATAAACTCTATGAGTATATGACGGACCATGCGGTATGTGACTGTCTCTATTGATTTTTAAGAGGTTTTATTTCTTTATTTCTATAGCTCGTCATCCTGTGTTTTTGTTGAGCTTACTACTTTTTCTACCATAAAACTGTCTGAGTTCTGCTTTTTGAGTTCTGATCCAAACAATTAAAAAACAGATCACTGTGGAGGCAAGAACACATTCTCGTTTGACGCCTCTGCGAATTTCAAATGCTTCTGATGGGAACTGAACCACTTTTGCAAGACTTGGAAGTCGTAATGCGTTTCGGCAGTCTGCAATGGTAGCCTGCAATCTAAAGCATTGCAAAGAGACCATCTCTGATAATAAATTTAGAAAGCTTGCTACGTTAATGAAAAACGCTGGCATTAATTTTTCGACACTTTTGTTGAAGTTGTATGGAAAAGATCATGTCTGCGGTCAAATTTTCATTCCCAAATCCATACTGAAAATCGAAGTAACCTCAACCAGATCAATAATGTAACCACATATCTAAATCTCTTCGACAAACAATTCGCCTGCGTCATATCGAAGCGTCAATTGACGTTAATTGTTGTAGTCACCTCTGTCACCCATATTCACGAATAACGTGAAGATTTTGTTATTTCGTTTCTTGTGTAAGACATATGCTTCCTGTCAGCACTGAATAGGCAATCCGTGAAGTAACCTTGTTTCCTGTTGATGGAATCTGATCGTTACCAGAAGAACTTCAGCTCGCTGAATGGTCAATTGCTATTGTGCTCATCATATGTAGGAGGTACTAAGTGTCCAGTCCTAAAGCTATACATAATAGCGTAGAGAAAGAGAATGGAGGGAATGATAGTGCAATAACTCTTTTTTAATTTGTTACATTTTATTCGACAATGGAATTAAGATATAGTGATTTAATGGGTTTTCTAATTTTAGTTGGAAGAACGGTTCATCTAATTCCATCATATACACCAGGTTTGTTAGACAGCCAGGCTGAGTTTGATTCTCTAGTTATCTGCGTATTGCCTAGCGCTCTGCTAAACCCTAATGTAGCTGCTAAGAGACAGCGCGTTGTTATCTGTTGGAGTATTGTGAACTTCAGAAATAATGATCGGTTCTCGTCTAGGACAACAATCTTCAACAAGATAAGTTTCGCACATATGACTGACACTGGTGACCAACTTTGATAGTTCGGTCATCTTCTTCGTGATCTACATAGTGACAGATGGTTATTCGCAAACGAAATGATTAACTGTTGCTAAATCCGAAGCTTGAGGGACATGTGCTATTTCAACATTTTCTGGTGACCCTTCAAAACTGGTCACTAGAAAACAGCGAGTCTGTTAACTTGGATTGCGGGAAAGCAAACAGAATTCATATAAAAGAAAAATTTACATGAAAGTTTAGTGACTAAAAAGATTAAGGTGTCAGGATACGGCCCAGCTTATAAATTCTCACTTGGAACAACCACTACTTTCAAGAATTCACTAAATTTCCTTAACCTACACGAACGGATATTGAGGAAATTTCCTTAACAAACATTCTTACGTGTAAGGAATACATACCAGAGACACGTCATAGAATATGTGTGTATTTTGGCTCACAGGATCAAAATTATAATGATCTTATGCAGTGAATTCATTATCGTTCTACTAAGTTAGTGCTGACATTGCAAAATGACGTGAAAAAATTCTATACAAACTATTCCATACAGCGATTCGTCCCATACAATGGCTTCTTGCGCGATAGAGCACACCGAACTCTGGGAATCACAATGATACACCAATCTTCTAGAACTCTCTCTACATAAAACCTTAGTAGTTGCTTCTATGGAATCATTTTTAATGACTACATTAGCGTGTTTATAGACGGAGAGCAATACTAAGACGAACCATACTGTAAAAATTACAATTTTTATTTACCACGGTTATCATCAAGCCTTATCCAAATGTCTTTATGCGGATGCAGTGAAAGTCAATGAAACTGATAGAAATGCAGTCAACAAAGTAGATGTGATATGGATCACCATAGTATGGCAATTAACGCGGCTACGGACAAACAGTGAGTCCGCATTGACGGTGTTCTATCAAAAAGCATCAAAGTCACCAGCGGCGTCCCTCAAGGTTCAGTGCTCGGGCCAATCCTTTTCTTGTTATACATAAATAATATTGCGCATTTAGTAGGAAGCACGATGGTTCTATTTGCTAATGACATAAAAATACGGAAGCAAATCCGATCAATTGAAGATTGTTTGATGCTGCAACATGATTTGGATGCCCAGTATCACTGTTCTCAACTAAATCAGATGCCTTTCAACATACTTAACCGCTAAATGTTACAACTTGGCCATCAATACGAGCGTACATATAATCTTGGTGATGAAAACTTTAATTGGATCAGCGCTGATAAGGATCTCGGTATTTGGATTACTAATAACCTGAAACCAAATAGTCATTTCCAGAAAGTCTTGGGCATGCTGAATCGAATATTTGGGAGGTTCATACTCCTAAGACGCTCTCCAACATTTTAAATACAAACTGAGACCGCATTATGAGTTACTTGATCGCGTTTCTAGGTTCGATTATCACCGTTGGTCTAATGAATCTTCGTGTCAGAATCGTAAATGCTCTAAACGACAATGGCCAAAAAATCTATCTGAACAAAGTTTCTCACCGGTGGTTTTTTTAGAAAATCGTTTCTAAAACATGTTACACTCGTCACATTAAGTAACGTTAAGTTGAAATTTAGCTTTATGATTCAACCGCTTTTATTTTATTGCAGTTTTCCTTAATCAGGTGAAGGCAGTAACATCTACTCGAATAATCTTTGATACAGCGGCAGAGTGCTAAACAACGTTGAAGTAGAATTCCACTGTTGAATAGGGTTCATGCAAATCACCAAGATATGCAAAGCCATTCCTGGTCAAATGCTCAGGACGCTCAAATTTGACAAATATATTTAAACGATAACAAAAATCCACTTTCGCTTGCATTTGCATCACACACACATACACACCTCACGACCAGTTTCGTGCAGTTTGAACTCATTAGGTAGGGACAGTAGGATCAGGATCCGCATGTCTCAAAACAATGAAGTAATGGTAAATCAGATATGAAATCGTGTATGGCTGTTATGACCAACCTGATCAATCACATTTGCCCACACATGTAGATGAAATTAAGCCCATGCATGGGCTTGAACAACAAATCTGCGTTTGCATGCATTTTCATCACTAACCAACGATCAGTTTTGCAGTGATTAAGTAGCGATAGTTTGTACAGGAATCACATGCTTCGGAACAGTGGATAATAAGGTGTGAACCTGTAAGTTACTGTCGGACAAGGTCGTCACGACCGATCTTTTCAACCACATTTGATGGAACTGCATACAAACGTGAATTGGATGTTCAACAAGGCTGAAACATTGAAAGTAATCGCTTGTAAGCCAGAGTAAACCTTCATGCTCAATCGCATGCAACTCATGTTCATTTACGAACGATACGGGTAGATTAATCAAAGCTTACGTCCATAGAACCCGAAACAGCTCCCATTCTTTATCCTTCAACCCATCCGCTTTCTGATTTAAGTCAGTAAAGTATTTGAGCTAGCTCGCTATAACTTATCATAATTTATAAACTGTATAATGTTCTATAACTGCCTCCGTAATACTTTAGACCTATTTCTTACAGAAAGATATTCATGTGCTGACCATACAATATAATCAAGTTAAACCTGAGAATGCATATAAACTTTCCATACAACCTTGGTGAAACCGGTGAGATTATGTTTTGGAATTTATTTAAATGCTCCAATTTGAAATGTTCGCTTCAGAAAGCATATCCTGCACAAATAAATCAGGAGTTTGAAGCTCCTTCAACAAGTATTTGCGAAATGTATGAATAAAGCGTTTCCAGAATGATGAACAGATAATTAAACTCAGCGATGGAATATGCTGTAGAGAGCCTGATCGTCGAGGCTTTAGAAAGATAGCAACTTATTCCAGCGAATCTGTAATCGATGCAAACTTTATACGCCTCATATTAATTAGTTGTGCAATTCTTCATATGATTCATCTTTGCTGTACTGACAAGTTGAAATTTATTTTACTTCATACTTTGAATTCTGCATTTTCTCTGCATGTTCATCAAGTTATTCAATGAAAAACAAGTCTATGAGATCTTAGCCAAACGAGGCAAACCGATTTGTAAGCTAAACCGCCCAGTGGTCTAATGTTAAACAAAACCGTTTATTGATATGCGAAAATTTATTTCATTTTTCAAACACGAAATCAGCTGAAATGTTAAATTATGGTGTAGAGTAAGTTAGGTTAGAACTTTGAAGGTAATTGGTGATGAGCACAAAGTTGATATACACATTGAATAAATCGACATGTCCGTGCATCCACAAAAAGCAACTATGACACGACAGCTTTACATTCTATACACCATTAATCTCATCGGAACTAGCTAACCACTATAATCACTAGTTAACCGGTAAACAAGTGCAAGTCCAAACTCAAAGATGAAGTAATTTGTGTTCCCCACAGTAGACACTTACCCAGCAACACATTGAACGTTCCATGCTTAATCATTCACATTTAGAGCTTTATTTATTAATGGAAAAATCATTGTGTTCCATTGGTACGAGTGAAGGTGTGGACGACAATTAGCCACGAAACTAACGGACCCCAAAATGCTCATTTGCATGCATTTCCATCAAACACACACACCCCACGGCCGGTCTCGTGAAGTTTGCACTCATCAGGTAAGGACAATACACCGAGGATCCTCATACCCTGGAACCGTGAAATAACGGTGAACAAGTTGCGCTTGTATGTTTGACCCTTTGTAATATTTAACTTGCATTCAAGTTAGCGGGGGATATTTTCCGTTAATTATGGGCCTATCTAATCAGTGATAACCTATTGGATATTGAAATGGACTGTTAATTTAGAACTCGATCCGAAATGTAGCGGTACAAATATGGTATCTTACGGAAAGCGTAAGAAGTGAAATCTCAACTTACGTTGACTTTCTTCTTTGGCTGGCTCTACTGATTTAATGGAAAACGGTACAAGATTGATGCTAGAAAATTTGTCAGTTATCCAAACCGTTGTTTCTGAAATCAAAGCTACCGTTGCTACAAACAATAAATCCCTCCAATTTTCGTAAATCAAAGATATTGTCTGTTTGTCGAAAATTTCTGAGGTCTAACAGGCTTTACAACGACAACCTTGTTTTTATAATGGGTAGAATTATCAAGGGTTTTTCTTCTTTATTCCAAGTCACTTTGAGACTTAAGTTAAGGTTCCGGCCCGATAATTGTAAAATTGTCTGAACCCGATCGACATATGATTGCATGACTGATACGAAAGCATATTAATTATGTTAAAGTGTTTGTTTTGTCATTTTCAAAAATAAAATCTGAATATCAACATCGATATGTTAAAACACGATTGACAAATCCTTGTGTTTTTTCGCATTTCTTAATTAGTTCACATCGAAGTTTAACTCCAACTTTTAAGATGTGGCTTGTAATTCACTTTTTAGCCTCAAAAACTTCGCTTTCGAGATATTTCTGCATTTCAAGGCGAGACGTAGGTGTTGATAAAATTTAATACGTTATTCACCTTTACAACTTCTATTCCATGCAACTAGTGTTTGTATTGTGTCAGAAACAGTGTGTAGTTATTTTAACACGAGAAACCAAACGCAAAAGCGAAATTGCCAATGAGTGTTGTTTAAATTTTTTTATGTTTTTTTATACTCACCGTGCAGCAGCCGCTGTTTATAGATAATTAAATGGACAAAATTAACACCACATCATGGAACACTTGTTTCAAAGCCACTAGTGTTAATTCATCATTCATGTTTTGCTGTCCTCATCTGATTAGAGCAAACGCTACGATATCAGTAATAAAGTGAAATGATTCAGGGAGCCATATGGCACTACGACTTTGGTCGCCTATTGTAGTTTATTGATGAACACAAAGCGCGATGATTGGTTCATTTAAAAATGACCTTGAATCATTTTCCGTTCAATTTGTTTGCAGAATTATTTCTGTCTCTGTTTGAGTCAACAGCTTTAGAAATTTTTGAAACCTTGGAACAAAAATTTATTGTCATTGAAATTGATCAATTTAGTGCTGTCTTCATTTTGCCTAAAATCATCAAAACGTTCTGTTCGGCATGTTTGTCATCGCAACTTGCTATCCATCACGATCAACTCATGAATTAATGTTTGGGTTGATCATGTTAAGAGAATAATTTTGGTTTTGGGTAGCGTGTAAATATACTCACATCGTCGATAACCGGAATCTGTAAAATATAAAATTAAAGGAAATACGGTTATTTAATAATATCATACTGCGTTTAAAATATCGTGAATATTATCTCAACCATACCAAGATGCTTCATTCTGTTCAACTGGTTAGTAAGGACGTAAATTGATTTTGCATTTCATTTTAAAAAATATTGCTCAGAGGACGATAGCCTCAGCCAATCAAAAAGCGACAATCATTTTTCATTTCAAACTCCGGTGAGTTAAGATCTCCGTAAAACCTGAATCAGTCTGCCACTGTGATCATTTCAAAAAATTGTTTTGAAAGTAATTGCTTAAAACCTACATTTTTGGCCAACGAATTTTCTCAGTTTTTAAAGATTTTATTACTTAATTTTGGACCACAAATGAGGCATCCTTGCGTTTTAATAGATTAAATGTTTGTCATGTAATACAGTTGCTCTATCCAATGACCTTGAATCATTTTCCGTTCAATTTGTTTGCAGAATTATTTCTGTCTATGTTTGTGAAACCTTCGAACAAAAATGTAATGTCATTGGAATTGATCAATTTAGTGCTGTCTTCATTTAGTTTAAAATCATCAAAACGTTCTGTTCGGCATGTTTGTCCTCGTAACCTGCTATGCATCACAAACAACGGATGAACCAATGTTGGGCTTGAACTTGTTAAGAGAATAATTTTGGTTTTGGGTAGCGTGTAAATATACTCACATCGTGGATAACCGGAATCTGTATGATATACAATTAAAGAAAATAAGGTTATTTAATAATAGGATACTGCATTTCATTTTAAAAAATCTTGCTCAGTAGAAGATGACCTCAGCCAATTAAAAGGGACAATCTTTTTTCAATACAAACTTGGATGAGTTAAGTCCTCGGCCAACGAATTTTCTTAGCTTTGTTAGCTTTTAATAACTAGGACTTGAGCACAAATGTTTCATCCTTTCATTTTGATAGATTAAATGTTTTTCGTTTACTATTGTAGCAGTGACTTCGTGACGTAAAAGTACTTCTGAAAATGTTTCTTCGAAGTCGAACACGTAATTTAGAATTTGAATTAATTAACATCGCCGTCTAGATGAACTACTAAGCATTATATGCCAACCTTTAATCATAATCCCATTCGCAGTCGTTCATACATAAGAGACTAAAAGTACCGTTCCGTTGTATTTGGCGCCAAATTAGGAAACAAATGAACAACGTTATACTTGTATGTCACTATTGCATAGGGTTCGTACGATCGAACCACGATGTTCAAACACAGAACCACGAAGTGATTCTTGGTCATTGGGATTCATCGATTTAGTGCTGTCTTTATCCTGTCTAAAATCATCAAAACGATATGTTCCAATGTTTGGCATCCTAACTTGCTATCCATCACAAACAACTGCTGAACCAGTGACCGGGTTGATCTTGTTAAGAGATTAATTTTTGTTTCGGTAACGTGTATAAGATACTCACATGGTGCATAGGCGCGATCTGTATATTAAAAAATTGAGGGAAATACGGTTATTTATTACTAATTTAATAAGATACTGCGTTTAATATATCATGAATAATATGTCAACCACACCTAGTTGTTTCATGCTGTTCAACTGGTTAGTGAGGACGAAAATTGGTTTTTTTATTTAATTTTAAAAATCTTGCTAAGAGGACGATAGCCTCAGCCAATCAAAAAGCGACAATAATTTTTTATTACAAACTCGGGAGAGTTAAGATTTCCGTAAAACCTGAATCAGTCTGCCACTGTGATCATATCAAAAAATTGTTTCGAATGTAATTGCTTAAAACCTACATTTTTGGCCAACGAATTTTCTCAGTATTTTATATATTTCATTACTTAATTTTGGACCACAAATGAGGCATCCTTGCGTTATAATAGATTAAATATTTGCCATGTAATACAGTTGCTCTGTCCAATGAGCTTGAATCATTTTCCGTTCAATTTGTTTGCAGAATTATTTCTGTCTATGCTTGTGAAACCTTCGAACAAAAATGTAATGTCATTGGAATTGATCAATTTAGTGCTGTCTTCATTTAGTTTAAAATCATCAAAACGTTCTGTTCGGCATGTTTGTTCTCGTAACCTGCTATGCATAACAAACAACGGATGAACCAATGTTGGGCTTGAACTTGTTAAGAGAATAATTTTGGTTTTGGGTAGCGTGTAAATATACTCACATCGTGGATAACCAGCATCTGTATAATAAAAAATTAAAGGAAATACGGTTATTTAATAATATGATACTGCGTTTCAAATATCGTGAATATTATCTCAAGCATACCAAGATGCTTCATCCTGTTCAACTGGTTAATAAGGACGTTAATTGATTTTGCATTTCATTTAAAAAAAATCTTGCTCAGTAGAAGATGACCTCAGCCAATTAAAAGGGACAATCTTTTTTCAATACAAACTTGGATGAGTTAAGTCCTCGGCCAAAGAATTTTCTCAGCTTTGTTAGCTTTCAATAACTAGGATTTGAGCACAAATGTTTCATCCTTTCATTTTGATAGATTAAATGTTTTTCGTTTACTATTGTAGCAGTGACTTCGTGACGTAAAAGTACTTCTGAAAATGTTTCTTCGAAGTCGAACACGTAATTTAGAATCTGAAATAATTAACATCGCCGTCTAGATGAACTACTAAGCATTATATGCCAACCTTCAATCATAATCCCATTCGCAGTCGTTCATACATAAGACAGTAGAAGTACTGTTTCGTTGTATTTGGCGCCAAATTAGGAAACAAGTGAACAACTTTTTACTTGTGTCACTGTTGCATAAGGTTCGTACAAACGAACCACGATGGTGAAACAGAGAATCACAAAGTGATTCTTGGTCAAGCACTCAAGGCGCTGATGGATGACCAAAATAATGTGTTGCTCACATCCCCATCCCTTACAAACCATTATCGGTTTATGGCTGTTTGCCGTCTTCAGTTGGAGACAGAAAGATCAGGTTAAGTGAGCCTTAAAACAGAGGATAAATGGTAAACAAGGTTATAATTGTATGCCACTCTTACATAGGGTTCGTACAACGAACCACGATGTTCAAACACAGAATCACGAAGTGATTCTTGATCATTGAAATTCATCAAATTAGTGCTGTCTTTATCCTGTCTAAAATCATCAAAATTTTCGATTCAAAACTATCGGCATCGTAACTTCCAATGCATCACAAACTACTGATGAACCAATGGTCGGTTGATCTTGATAAGGGATTAATTTTGATTTCGGTTAAGGTGTATAAAATACTCACATGATGGATAACCAGGATCTGTATATTATAAAATTGAGGGAAATACGGTTATTTAATAATAAGATACCGCGTTCAATATATCGTGAATATTACATCCCATCACATTCCCATCCATTACAAACCACTATCGGTTTCTGGCTGTTTGCCGTCGTCAGGTGGAGACAGAAAGATCAGGCTAAGTGAGCCTTAAAACAGTGGATAAATGGTAAACAAAGATATAATTGTACGCCACTGTTACATAGGGTTCGTACAACGAACCAAGATGTTCAAACACAGAATCACGAAGTGATTCTTGATCATTGAAATTCATCAAATTAGTTCTGTCTTTATCCTGTCTAAAATCATCAAAATTTTCTGTTCAAAACTATCGGCATCGTAACTTCCAAGACATCACAAACTACTGATGAACCAATGGTCGGTTAATCTTGTTAAGTGAATAATTTTGGTTTTGGGTAACGTGTATGAAATACTCACATGATGGATAACCAGGATCTGTATATTATAAATTTGAGGGAAATACGGTTACTTAATAATAAGATACCGCGTTTAATATATCGTGAATATTATAACAACCACACCTAGTTGCTTCATGCTGTTCAACTGCTTAGGAAGGACGAACATTGATTTTTTTTATTTCATTTCAATAATCTTGCTCAGAGGACAATAGACTCAGCCAATCAAAAAGCGACCATCATTTTTCATTACATACTCAGGTGAGTTAAAACCTCCGTAAAACCTGAATCAGTCTGCCACTGTGATCATTTCAAAAATTGTTTCGAAAGTAATTGCTTAAAAACTACATTTTGGCCAATGAATTTTCTAAGTTTTTAAAGATTTTATTACTTAATTTTGGACCACAAATGAGGCATCCTTGCGTTTTAATAGATTTAATGTTTGTCATGTAATACAGTTGCTCCATCCAATGACCTTGAATCATTTTCCATTCAATTTGTTTGCAGAATAATTTCTGTCTCTGTTTTTGAAACCTCCGAACAAAAATATAATGTCATTGGAATTGATCAATTTAGTGGTGTGTTCATTTTGTTTGAATTCATCAAAACGTTCTTTTTGGCATGTTTGTCATCGTAACTTGCTATGCATCACAAACAACGGATGAACCAATGTTCAGCTTGAACTTGTTAAGAGAATAATTTTGGTTTCGGGTAGCGTGTAAATATACTCACATCGTGGATAGCCGGAATCTGTATAATATAAAATTAAAGGAAATACGGTTATTTAATAATATGATACTGCGTTTAAAATATCGTGAATATTGTCTCAACCACACCAAGATGCTTCATTCTGTTCAACTGGTTAATAAGAACGTAAATTGAGTTTGCATTTCATTTTAAAAAAATCTTGCTCAGTAGAAGATGACCTCAGCCAATTAAAAGGGACAATCTTTTTTCAATACAAACTTGGATGAGTTAAGTCCTCGGCCAACGAATTTTCTTAGCTTTGTTAGCTTTTAATAACTAGGACTTGAGCACAAATGTTTCATCCTTTCATTTTGATAGATTAAATGTTTTTCGTTTACTATTGTAGCAGTGACTTCGTGACGTAAAAGTACTTCTGAAAATGTTTCTTCGAAGTCGAACACGTAATTTAGAATCTGAAATAATTATCAACGCTGTGTAGATGAACTACTACGCATTATATGCCAATCTTTAATCATAATCCCATTCGCAGTCGTTCATACATAAGAGAGTAAAAGTACCGTTTCGTTGTATTTGGCGCCAAATTGAGAAACAAATGAACAACGTTATACTTGTATGTCACTGTTGCATAGGGTTCGTACGATCGAACCACGATGTTCGAACACAGAACCACGAAGTGATTCTTGGTCATTGGGATTCATCGATTTAGTGCTGTCTTTATCTTGTCTAAAATCATCAAAACGATCTGTTCAAATGTTTGGCATCCTAAATTGCTATTCATCACAAACAACTGATGAACCAATGGTCGGGTTGATCTTGTCGAGAGAATAATCTTGGTTTCGGTAACGTGTATAAAATACTCACATGATGGATAACCAGGATCTGTATATTATAAAATTGAGGAAAATACGGTTATTTATTAATAAGATACCGCGTTTAATATATCGTGAATATTATCTCAACCACACCTAGTTGCTTCATGCTGTTCAACTGGTTAGTAAGGACGAAAATTGGTTTTTTATTTCATTTTGAAAATCTTGCTCAGGGGACGATAGCCTCAGTCAATCAAAAAGTGACAATCTTTTTATATTACAAATTCGTGTGAGTTAAGTTCTCCGCAAAACTTGAATCAGTCTGCAACGTTGATCATATAAGCAAATTGTTTCAAAAGAAATCGCTTAAAACGTAAATCTTGAATGAACGAATTTTCTCAGCTTTATTAACTTTTATTAATTAAGATTTGACCACAAATGAGTCATCCATGCGTTTTAATAAATTAACTGTTTGCCGTGTAATATTGTAGCACTATTCAGGGACTTCGTGACGTCCGAAAATGCTTCTTCGAAATCAAACAGGTATATTAGAATCTGAAATAATTATTATCAATGTCTAGATGAACTACTAAGCCTTATATATTAACCTTGAATCATCATTCATTTCGCTGACGTTCATGCATAAGAGAGTAAAAGTACCGTTTTGTCATATTTGGTGCCAAATTTGGAAACAATTAAATTAATACGAAGTTGAAAGGCTAATGGAGTAATGACCAGCAAAACTTACATCCGTAGTACATTCCTGTTAAAAGATAAATAAATAAAGTTATAAATATTATTATATTTTATGGTGCTACGCCGATTTACTTCCGGTTTTGATGCCAAATTCTTTACCACTACATTAAACCTGTTCACTTTCCAATTATTTTTAAATTTGGCGCAAAAAGTTTTCATGATTTTATTTAAACATTAGTTCCATTTGTATCTCATTAGAACATCGATGATGACTAATCAACTGTCTGACTGCTGTTTGTTCGTAAACTTGAACTTTCGAGATTGGTTGATAGGTTTTGGTGAACACCAATCTTACTTCTCAGAACATCAACCCAACAAACTCAGACAATAAGCGGATTAGCTTGCACCTTGTAGACATGTACACCGACTTAATAAAAGTTGCTATGGACGCTTTACAACGCGCCTTCACCCGTTCTGGATTCGAATACACAAAAAGTGATTATTCAAGTGCGTTTCGTGTAAATGTGGAAATCACGAATAAACTATCTAAATGCCATACCCTGCATTTGTTGAAGGGCTGTAAATTTCATCACGATTATATACCTATATTCATGGCGCCAGTTTTGTCTAGCATGTAAGAATATTGCATCAAAAATTTGCAAATAAAATTGAAAGTACATCAACTAGGACAAATCAGTCTCAGACTCTTACCATAAGGATCATAGTAAGCTGAAATTAAGTATAAAAATCAATATCAAAATGAGCAAAGGTACACGGGCGATTCGAATGCGTCACTCGATCTAAGCGCTTCCTCTATTGACGCTCATCCAGATTAAAGCGGTGAAGCTCCTTTAGCATACGTATCAAATAATCTCTACTAGCATGACTGTAGAATAAACTGAATTGTAAATGTGACCTAACCTTGATTGAATCAAAAACTATATTTTGCACCATTTTTGGTATCTTGTTGTATTATTGCTTAATTTGCTACCCAAACAAATAAAGTAAAAGTAAACAAATATAAAATTCAACCCCAAATTTTTTATCGAAAATTTGCTGCGTACGTTATCGCCAAGTATGACTGGAAAGCTACCTCTTTATCTTTCTACCGCTGTTTCGAAATCTTATTTATTTCATGAGTTCGAATGAAGGCAAATCACACAAAACTGCGTTGAAGTCTAAGCACAAATAAATGTGAATTTATCCATATGCTGACAATCTGTATGCGCGATAGATATAAAACAGTAAATTTATGTATGATAATAATCAATCAAGCAAATTTACAGTGCTTATAGACAGTGTCACTTACATTGAGCGCATGGAGGCACTAAAATTAAAAAAAACGTTGTTCAATAAATATGGCGGGAAAGTGGAAATATTCAAAATCATCTAAAATAATGTTGACTTACTCATTGTGGAGGCTTCAATGGCAACGAAGCTCAAGGCAAAAAGCGCGAACAATTTCAGAGCGATCATGACGATAAATTTGATGGTAGAATGAACCATCACATTTGAGAACGTTTTTATAGTTTGTTCAAAGTAATTCGAACCAATCAAATGGTTGCTTGGTCTAAGTGCACGCAGCTGATTGGATCGCAATTGGTGAAGCGCTGTCTGATTGATGGTTGGCGCAAACGTTGATCAGCGTTAAGTACATGCAAATTCACGAAACTGCAAGTCGCTGTTTTTAGATTGGAACTCACAATAAATCTGTTGTTTGTATTAAAGAAGCGAAGTGAAAATTGAATGGATGAAAGACGATTCCTTAGACATTCTAGAGAAAAAAGCCTCAAGCATAATTAGTAATCGTGTTTATTGGATAGCAACTTTTCAATTGGTTTCTCTAGTAAATGGTTATTTTCGAAATGAAGCTGAATAAAATGTATATATATTCTTCGCGAAGTGGGTGCTCATCTTTTTCCAGCAATTTGAGACTGTTTTTAATACTGTTTAATACTGTTTATACTACATTAAGGTCTCGCAAACGATTTGATTCAAGAATCAAGAATCAAGATTTTATGGTGATAAAAAGCTAATGCTTTACACGTACCATTGGATGACATCTATTGCAAAAAGAGAAATTTAATCAAAATCACATAGTTAATATTTTTCTGGGTTCATGTTGCTTCAATACACCGGGCCAAATTCAGGGTATTGTTTGACGTATGCATCCAATTTCGATTTGAAAACATCAATTGTCGTTGCATTCACAACATCTTGCCGCAGCGCATTCCATAGAAAGCAGATACGCACAGAGAAGAAATAGCGACGACAATCAAGTCTTGATTGCGATATTTCGAGGCAACACGAGTTACTACGTGTATTTCGAGGAGAGTTTACTTTTATTAGTTCGCTAAGCGGATGGTTTTTGATCCGCAGCCAAAATCAGGTCGATCCTCAATCGTCTTCATGTTGAATCACGCAAATCAAGGATGGCCATTCGCTCTTGATACGGAGCCCGCTGCATCCCTTCAACTAACTTTGTAGCTTTGTGGTATATTCGATCCATGATCTCGATGTCTTTACGCAACCACGGTGCCCAGGCTGGTATCAAATAATCCATCGTTGGATGGATGTAAGTATTCGAAATACGAGGAATTGTTTTGGGTGAGAACCGTGAGAGAAAATTCTTTTCTGGATTCCTTATATACCACATGCTCGATTAAACACTTTTCTACAATGCATATTCGGTTTCAGGTTATTAGTAATCCAAATTCCGAGGTCCTTTTCAGCGGTGGTCCAATTTAGGATATCGTGGCCTAGATGGTATGTATATTCGCAGTTACGGCCAAGCTGTAACATATGACATTTACGTAGGCTGAAAGGCATTCGATTCTCTAGAGACCAGCGATACAGAACATCCAAGTCGTTTTGCAGCATTAAACAATCTTCATTAGATCGGATTTGCTTCCATATTTTAATGTCATCTGCAAAAAGAACGAGCTTGCATCGCACTATTTCAGTTATATCATTTATATATAACAGGAAAGAATAGGTCCGAGCACTGAACCTTGAGGCACCCCGCTCGTGACATCGATACTTTTCGACAATACTCCGTCAATGCGAACTCGCACGTGCCGATCGGTCAGATAATCTGTTAGCCACGATAGTAAGTTACCTGTTATTCCATATCGCACTAGCTTTTGCAGAAGCAAGCTGTGGTCGACCTTGTCAAAAGCCTTTGAAATATCAATATAACAAGCATGTACCGTATAGCCTTGATCGAGCGACATCGTCCAATCATTTAGTGTGATCAGTAAATTCGAAAGACAAGATCTGGTCCGGCGGAACCCGTGTTGTGCTGCTGACAAAAGATGTCGTGCTTCAAGCTGACCCACAATACATTAAGATATAATGCGCTCCATAATTTTTAAAATACATGGTAACATCGTTACAGGTCTGTAATTTGCTGCGTCAGAACGACTGCCACCTTTATAAATTGGTGTTTCCAAGCCAAAGGTACACAACCTTCACCAAGACTCCGGATGAAAACCGCAGCTAAGCTATTTGAAAGCTCTCTATAACACACATGAAGAATCGCTGGGGTAATATTGTCCTCCCCGGGAGATTTCTTTTTATTCAATCGACGTAAGTGTCGCTCTACCACCAGTTGATCGATCACGGGCTCAGTTAGTGGTTCTACAGTGTTTGATAATTCATGATGCAATAATTGCTTTTTATGGCAGTATACTTGAGAGTGAAAGCACGCAAGCGCATCCGCCGTCTCTTGGACTGTGACAATCAAACCTTCTTCTGTCATGATCGGGAAACACACCTGGTTCAACTTTGGTTCTGTCATTCACAATTTTGTAAAATAGTTTCGGATTCGCTTCCATTCGTTCCACCATATGTTGCTGGTACTGTTTTTTGTTTTGCCGAATTAGGGTGGTGAACCTGTCACGTATTCTGCAAAATTGTAACCAAGATGTCGGGGTGACGTTATTGCAATGAGTAACCCAAGCACGCCTTTTCAATGAAATCCATTTTCTAGTTCTGCTGCGAAAAGAGAAACGGAGGCTGTGGACATCTTTCCTCTGAATATATCGAGAGTTCGACTGGATTTGCATCTGAAGGTAGTTTATCAGAGAGTTATAATGTGTATTCGAGTCACTAGAATCAAGTTGAACATCATTCAGCTCACAAAGTGCTTCCTTGAGTCTCCAAAAGTCGACTTTACGTATGATTTTAGATTCGTCACTGTGTCTCGATGCACTGCAGACATAATCGAACACGAGCATCACATGGTCACTCCGTCCCAATGGAGCTTCATAGTGTACTAATTCAATAGCTGATTCGTTAGAAGTCAAAACTAGGTCCAGAACAGAGGGCCGGTCTGTCCCTCGCATTCGTGTGTGGTTGCAAACGTGATTGTACAGGGGGACTAGATCAAATACTTCTTGAAATTTGTGTTCCAGTGAGGTAATTGGGTGTTGATTTCTCGAGTATAGCTGCGGGAGGTTGAAATCCCCCATAATCAATATTTGGGCATGTGGCCGAGCGCTGATGCGCTGAAGTCTTTCAACTAACACATCATTATGATCGACGGTCGAAGTTGGTGAGCGATATATTACCCCAATTGTACAGCTCTCACCAGATTCCAGGTCAAGTGAACACCACAGCGTTCTTGTGAGTGAAAGATCAGTATCTGCAATGATATTAACTTTGAGGCGCTTGTGATAATACAATGCAACGCCGCCTCCCGGGCCATCACGGTCATGACGAAAAAGTGTCATATTAACGATTGAGAGTTCACGGTCCGTCATACTGGGCTGATACCAGGTTTCCGTCACAGCAATAAGGTCAGGGGACTGTTCTACACAGATATCAATGAGTTCTGCCATCTTGTTGACTAAACATTGAGCATTAGTATATATACATTTGATCGATACGACTCGGTGTAGCGATGAATCGGGTGATATGAGGAAAGGGGTGGGACCGATTTTTCCTTAGTGTTTGAGGCACCCTCTCGTTCCCACCATGGCACATCAGGATATATATGGCAATTTAAATTCGGATCCGTCTTTATTTGGTACGAATTTAGCAGTATGTTTTCGATATCAGCCTCACACTTTAGTGTAACTCTTAGTAACTGAGGTTGATCACTATGAGGTGAGGAGGAATGGCGAGTTAGACGGATCAATTTGTCAGGAGTAACATGCTCAATTTGCAATTGTTGACAAATTTGAGACCATATATCGAGGTCTGTAGCCACGTTTCCGTTACGGCGATGATGTCTGGTAAACATTTCGGAAAACCTGCATGTAGTTCACCGATTTCGTTTCCCAGGCATTGTGCGTTGATGTAGAGGCATTTTATAGTAGTCTTTCTCAACAAAGATGTGGTTTGGTAAAGAAGGCTAGCGGAGTGCAGAATATCTTTTTGGCCCACTCCTCCAAAGTCGGCATTTAAAGATTTTTTACTTGCAAGTATGCCTGATCCTTTTGAGGTTGTGCTGTTGGAATACAGTGATCTATACTGTCAGCTGCATTTGTTAATGACACGTCAACTACTGATTGACTTAGTGGCATTTCTATTGGACTTTGTGTTTCACCTATCTATCCGATATGAAGTTTCGATGCTCTCAGTCTAATTTCTCGTGACATTAGTCAGCGGCCATTTTCCGAACGAGTTTTGACCGTGTTCAACATATGTTCACGCAAGAACGTCATTTTTAGAAGCTTAGGACCGATGCCCTTATATTTCGTAGATTTGGGGACGCCGAACGTGTCCAACACAGCTACATCATGAAAGCCAAGTATATCACTAAGGAATCTCCGTGGTAACTGATCGTGTTCGCGCTGCACTGCATTATCAGTTACTCCATTAGCTTCTTGGACTCCCGAAAGGTTAAAACTTCGATAATCCCTCTGCTTTGTTTGGTATTGTTGATAGGAGTTCTAGACCCTCTCTCATCAGGTCACATCGACGAAGATCATGGCAGTGGTCTCTAAACGCTCTCTTCGCAGAAGAAAAGTTGATAGGAATGTGTTTTCTACATCCTTTCAGACTTGACCGTGATTTTCAGCAGTCTTGGCTGGTGCAGATTTGTGGATGTGGTTTACAATTCAGTCGTATTAATGATAGAGGTTCAACTGGCACCAGGTACATGCTGCTGCACATTCTTCTTTATCGTGCTTTAACCTGTCCCCTAGTAAGGTGTCACTCGTTTCCTTTACGTTTGTACAAATCATACTTAGTCCATGGAGCAAATATGCACGGTGTGTCAGTCGCTTTCGCTGGTTGCTGGACGTTTCAAGTGCCTTAAATCGAATACCTATCGTTTCCAAATTATGAGTATTTTGCACCGTGACTTTTGGTTTTGAACCAGTGGGGTTTTGCTGAACCTTCAGATGAGCAGGTGGCTTTGGCCTCGTAACTTTTTGCGGACGAGGGATGTTTTGGGCCGACAGGCCTTCATCAGTTGCATTTGTAAAGGTGGAGTTTGATAAAAGAACGCACTTCAAGACTCTCCGGCACATTTACAACAGCTGAACGTTCGTGTCGAATTATCCACGAAGATGCATCATTCATCTGATTGATACTACCGTCAGTTGTTACTAATTTATCTAAACATGTACGGGCAAAATGAGAATTCGGAGCGCTGACCAGAGTCTCTACCGATGCTTTGATCGTTTGTATTAGCAGCTCTAAGTTCAGCATTCGATCATCCAAGTTGCGTTTGGTTTTGCACGCGTAGTATACACCAGGCGTTTTTATCATTCAGGATAGATAACGCATCCGGGGTCAATGATTTGTCACGTTTTGCGACAAACTGTGACAAGTGTGGGAACAGTTGCAACCTTAACACTGACGACGTTCATGCAGAGGACGCACGTTTCGCGAACATCAGATCGTTTCCTTTCGACGGGGAAGCTTGCGCTCTAAAAAAACTTCAGTTTTCATTATCACAATGTCAAAAGGCGCTGAAAAATAAAAATTGTTTTCATTTTAGGCATCCATCTTTTACCATTTCGAACGAATAGTAATTACAAATATTGTATAATTTTGATTGAATTTATATTAACAAAAACCCCTTTGATTCTTTGCAATAAAATCTGCGCTATTTTGCCAAAGATTAATAACATATACGGAGTACCTGACAGCAGTTTGAATAACACGGAATTCGACGTATGTTCACAACAACAGTTTGAAGAGCCCATGCTCCAAGTTCTTCTCAATTTCACCATACACTAAGGAAGGTTATCCGACTGCGTAATAGCAAGGTTTGTGGTCCTATCAATGGCAGTATTAAATCATCATTAATTTTTCGGATGTAGTGATGACTCACCTGTGCTCCCAAAGCAACCCTAAGTATTACGACTTCAATAGACCGATGATGTCCGATTTGGGTATGCCGTAGCCGGAAACGGCATTTTAAATCCACTCTCATCAGCTCATGATAAAATCTTAACCTTGTCTGTGAGAAGATGTCCATCTCTGAGGACCAAAACGTGCGCGGAATTGTGTTTCCCAATGTGTGTATTGATCAAGTTGACGCATTGCGCAGCAAGTTTCCACTATCAAGCCAATTGTGCAGAAATTACCACAGCAAAACTTTCCAATGATGTAGATGTCTTTACATTTGGCTGCTCTAAATTCTCAAGTTTGTAGGCTTTTTTTCATTCATTTCATCTCTGTTCTTTCGGGGTTTGGCGTAAACGGACATTTCAATTTACCTTCTCGTGCGATTTATTTCCTAATGATATCATGTAATAAATCTTTGTTTTGTTCAAACTTCGTATCTGTATTATTCTATTCTCAAACCCCACTTTATGCGAATGCATTCAATCAAATCATTTGGAAACATTACATTTCCTCAGATGCTCGATTCCCATACATTTATTTACAATTGAATCCTTAAGAGTTTCCAAACATACAAGAACATTCCTCACAAAAATTCAGCGTGAAATTCAAATAAGAACGGTTTAACGAAGACTGTTTTCAATGTCATACAATCAGAGATTTATTTAAGCATTTGCAAGGTGGATCTTGGTTGTGAACTGGAACAACAACTGATGAGAATTTGTCCGATTATGTTGGGAGGTGACTGGAAGGTTACTAAGCAATCCATAGGAGATTTTGAGTTTATAGTAACTTAGCACAAAAATATATTATTATTCATATCTGATGTCTAAATACCCTCAATTGTTCTATTCCTGAATACAAGTGGATTTAAATTTTTACTTTATTGTTTTTCAGCATTGGTTTTATGGGATGAATGAAGAATCAATTATTATTCAAGCGAATTTGACGTTACCGTGATGTATATGTTTCACGCATTATTCACCATTTCATCACTGTTTCATAGCATGCAAATCGTGATCGTTTGTCAATACTGTAGCGGAGTCGGACTAACCAAATTGTAGCAGTAATAATAACAATAATAATGCTAGCTACAATATTATATGAAAGGATGATGAAGAAGGTTCAAAATAACTGAATGAATGTAATTTGGGTAAAACAAATGTGATAGGAAGGTCATTTGCTGGTTCTCCACGATATCAAAGATTTCGACACCGAACAATAATCCAGAAATTCGGTTGTTTGAATCCGTTGAGATAAGGTTGAGAACGAATAAAAGTTCGGGTAACGAATAAAGTTGTTAGCTCGCTAAAATGGGTTAACTTCCGTGTGTTTTAATCATTTTCACAGTTCACACATTCACAGCAGTCAATTCAGACAGTTACGAACAAGTTCCCACACAAACAGCTCACTCACAATGAGCGAAAACCATTCGCGCTGGTTGGATTCAAAAGTATACACATTGATCAAGATCACAAGTTGTAAACAAATGCATATCCCAAATAGAGATAGAGTGAATACAACACATACCCGATAAGTGAAAATTGCACGGAACGCTCATGGGTCATATGTGATTGAAAACGACAGAAATCTGGAGTTCTATTTGATATTATGTTACGTATTTATGCATAACATAAAATGGTATCCAAGTTGTGCTTGTATCCCACTATTGGATAAGGCTGGTACGATCAACCTTCTGTGATATCCATCGATCATAAATTTAAATGTTTGCCAATAGTAAACATAAAAGCGTTCTCCAATAAACCTTTTCAATTTAACTATTCTTTTCTGCTAATAGCAGCTATCCTGTTAAAAGGATTATATGCTTCCAACTCAAATAGAAGTCGATTTGTCCTAATGGCGTTTATACAGCTGCTAAATAACAATTTAATAAACCTTCTCCTCTATCTCAAACCTCCATAAATTTGGCATATGAGAAATTTCAACTTGATAAGCAGTTAAGGTGAAATGTAAACTCTAAAAAAACAAGCCAATATTGCAGCACGTTCCCATTGAACATCTATGGAACACACGAATTCATATTGAATGAATTTTCTCAGAATTCTAATCTAGACTATTCTGTTATAATGGTGATCAAGCGAGCGTTTTGTTTGAATGAGCAAACCGTATAGATTCATGGGGCAAGGTCATCAACTATTGTTCTTTTTATTCAGTGCACCACTCAAGTCAGAACATCTGCAAATCGTGCGATGTTCGACCTCTGTGACTCAATGTTCACAAAAAGTTTTGTTTTGTTCGCCAAGAAGATTAACAGAAGACCTGTAAAATGGTGCAGATGTGAGTGCTTGGCATCGAATCACTAATATCGATCGGCATTAAAGTTGTTTTTGGTAAATCACAGGCTTCTGCACACCACGGTGCAACCATATGGCTGCATTGAAGATTTCGACCGTGTTAACCACAGCACCCTGCTGCAGAAACTTGAGCAGCTTGGGGTGGACTGCAGATTATTGGCCTGCACACAAGATTACTTGACCGGTAGAGTTATCAGTGTTAGAGTTGATGCGGCAATATCCAGTCCCGTAGAAGTTACAAGTGGCGCAGCTAAATGCTTAGTCTTGTGGCCAATTCTCTTCCTAGTAATTTCGATACGCATCTATTCTAGCCTCTTGAGTGCTTCGCGAAAGTCGAATAGATTGTTTCTTCTGATGTGTTTGATGTCATTAGATGCCCTTCTGGCGATGCATACGAATTGCATGAACAACCCTAGGTGGAAACTTAGCCCTGAAGGACTATGATAGTGCACTAACTCCACTGCTGTTGCTTCGGATATGAGAATCAAATCTAGAATTGATGATTCATCGAGGCCTTTCTATCGAGTAAAGGATTTGATGTGGTTGTAAAAAGGAATCAGAGGATTGCTGCGGAATTTTCAAATCACCCATTATGAGTAGTTAGGTTCCGCTCAGATTTCTAGCGTTACGCATTAATTCTAGCAATATTTCGTTTTGGGCGCCAAATGAGGTGGGTTAGCGGTAAATTACACAAAGGATGCAGTTCTCTCATAAATCCAAGCACAAGCTACACCACATGGTATCCTTCAGCTCAAATCGGGTATCAGAAACCATTATGCAGGGAGAAGCTTGTGGTGATACACAATTAATTCGCCACCTGTTCTTGAGAGGACTTGCTGTAGCCAGATCATGTTGGGAATTGCCTACTCGCAATCATTCACCTGACCATGGAACCACGTCTTGGTTACAGCGATAATGTTAGCTGAAAACTGAGTGCTGAAATGAGTTTATTCAGCTATTTTGTTCCGCAAACAACGCGCATATGAGTATAAACAGTTAATTTAGGTTTTGGTATGCAGCGACGATTTGTGGATGGTGTCTTGTAGTCAGACTCCCCGAAAGCAAGACCTTCGTGGTACTTCGGAACGACTTTTGCGTTCGAGTTTTCAGTGTCTTTGCTCGGTATAAACTGTTTATACACAAATGGGCAGTGTTTGTGGAACAAAATACTTGAATTAACTCATTTCTGAATCGGTTTTCAGCTAACATTATCGCTGTAAGCGAGACGTGGTTTCGTGATCAGGTGAATGACTGCGAGCTGGCAATTCCCAACATTATCCTGGAACTGGAACAGGAAGAAAAACTTTTACTATCCTCTAAGTTGTTCTGGGTCATTTCACAGATGAAACAAAAAAATCGCCCTACACTTACGCTTCACATCCGATTTCTCGTTGTTCGACATTCATCAGGTGTACACATCACGATTAGGTTTGCTTTTAGTACTCTATCAAACACTAGCTTCAAAATGTATCTTCGTTTAAAACGACTTCACGGCTTCAAAGCTCACTGCATCTATCGAAACTATCAGCCGTACATGATTAGGGCAAACAGCCAGAATGCGGTTGTGTTATGTAAATACGGTTGATTGCACAACATTTTACTTTGGCTCCATTTTATCTTCATTATCTGAGAGTTTGTTAATCGCTGTCGATAGGAAATTATAATTAGTAAACCTTAGACGAATTTGTATCATGTGATGGAGACAAGACTATAGTATGTCACTTAGTTGACCAACATGGATAATAAATATTTGGGAGATTCTCGCTGTTAACGTAACCAATGATAATGAATGTATACCTTCACCCAGTGATGAAGCATGCGATAGATGTCTGGGCATTCTGGCTACGAAACGTTGTTGCTCTTTTTAATAAAATATATCAAAGTGCAACAATGTTTCTGATTGGTCTTCGCAAAGTTCCATAGATCGAAATGTTCCTACGCCAATGTCTTTGTATTTTTACCCCAAGAAGGATACGGCACAATGTTATTATGATCTATAGAATTGTGTCTACCGAAGAAAATTTACTAGGACACTTGCTACATGAGTGTTATAAGCAAGTGACACGTTTATATTTGCATCTCAAGTTCCCCTATTGACTGTCGGCGCCCTTTTTGCCGTTCATCCTATATTTCTCTGGAATTCCTTAAAATTACATGTAATTGAATCTCCTTACCTGGCTATGTTTGAAACGAAATTGGAATTATATATGCAAACGAGCATCATTCGTTAACATTAGGCATCAATTAACGATTAACCGGTAGAAATTATACTCAATTGAAACCAGGCAAATAAACTTGCAAATGATAATTCATCAAAGTTAAATCCTTCGAATTCACATAATCTCCTAGATCTCAGTAAGTTTCATGGGTTTCGGAAGAGAAAGCTCGGGGAATGTGGATTAGCAATAACTTGAAGTTTCCACGGCAGTGTTTTATGGTATACAGAAATGCTTGGTTAATCACGGCCCTGCTCAGAAGAATCGTCAGTAGTTTCCCAAAGCAGGAACCCCCAAGGATAATTAACACTTATATGCGTTCAAAAATTAGAGTACGTTGTTCAATCGTATTACTCATGGTTAGGTAAAACGTTGAATTTACCGAAGCGTTTGTAGCGCAGCACTACAAAACTGATTACCGAACTATACAACAGAACGAACAAGAAGAGTATTGCAAATCTGAACACATTTGACTTTTCATACAGTTGTGTCAAGTTTGAATTGCTCTTGCATTCGTTGGTACGACATTCTGCACACAGTGAATCATCCACTTAAACATCTGTTTCATCAGGTAAGAAGCATGTGGTAGCAGATCTCATTGCTCCAAATTAACCATTTCATCTCTAGATCAAATTGTCGAATGTTCTTCTTTGCTGTTCGAGTTTGTTTTATATAGAACCCTCTGCCCACTCACGTCTTCGGTATATCAAGCCTGAATATGTTTAAGGATGAATAGAACAAGTACATTTTAATCAAATCCATCCTCGCACCTCTGCACATAAGTTGACTTTCCATACTGAACAAGAGACTGAACAAAATTAGTCGAATTGAATGCAATTTGTAACGAAACCGTTCCAGATCTCATTGTCGTTGCAGAAGCATGTTTACAATCATCGCTCATAGATCGCAAACCTACTAAATTTGTTCACAAGGATAAAGAAGTGTATCAAATAAATCTGATGGATAGAATTAAAAGAAAAACCAAAGTTCCTTTTCCAGATCGTAAACTGTAAGGCTGCGGTAAATCCAGGCATTTCCGCTTCACTTACTACGACTGGAACTACATCCACTGCTCTTGAAGCAGTAATTGAACTCACGCAATTTTACGCTAGAGTTCTCTACCCTAACGAGCGCTTATGCTATGACCTGCCTGCATTTAGATCATTAATTATCACAATACACGAAATCGCTCTGACAAACTGAGGATACTCGTGTTAAATATAAAAACATCGCAAGATGCTGACGAAGTAACACCGATCCTCCTAAAACAATCTACCCATGATCTATTCTCACCAGTCTCTGATCTTTTTAACCTGTCACTGAGTTGCAGCAACGCACCTGATGACTGGAAAATTAGATTAATCACTCCGATATACAAAAGCGGAAGCGATTCCTTGTGTATAACTACAGGCCAGACACATTGTTGCCAGTGGTCTGTAAACTTGGCGGACGATTTGCAGCTGATGAACCAATCAAATACTTGGAACCAAATAAGCTTCTTTTCATCTCATAGCACGAATTTAGGACAAGATACTCCTGCCTCACCAATCTTTTCATAACTCTTGATAACTGGACTCGAGCCGTGGTTAATGGATACACTGTACATCATTTCACATATCTTGGTTCAACCATTGCTGATAACTTCTCGCTAGACACCGTGTTTGATAAGCGGATTGGCAGAGCAGCTCTCATTTTGTCCCGATTGAACTCTCCTGTTCGGGGTAACCGCAAGCTGACTGTAAAGACAAAGATGATGGTATACAGCGCGTGCGTACTAAAGCTTTACTATACGGCAGTGAAACCTAGACCAACCACGCAAGACACGAACGGAAGCTGAATGCTTTCCATCTACAAAGCATATGTCGTATCTTGAATATATCGTGGGTGGACAGAGTGACTAACGCTAAAGTGCTTTCAAAAGCTGGTCTACAGAGCATGTTTACCGTATTACGTCAGCGCCGCCTGCGGCGACTTAGTCATGTCTAAAGAATGGAAAATGGTCGTATTCCGAAAGAGCTACTCTACGGTGAGTTGCAATTAGGAAATCGACCATTGGGCAGAACTCACTTGCGGTACAAAGATGTTTGCAAAAGAGATATGAAAGCTCTTGACATTGACCGGGCGAGTTGGGAAGAACTTGTTCTTGACCGCTCATATTGGAGGCATTGTGTAAAGCGTCGTCTGCAAGGAGGGATGGGAGCAGATACAGCTCATGGCTGCTGAACGCAGATCACGCCGCCGGCGTGCAACTGATGCAAGACAACAGAGTTCTGACTATCGTTGCAAGCGCTGAGGGAGAGATTGTTCCACCCGAGTCGGACTGTTTATTCATTCAAAAATCTGTAAAACATGAAATTCATGCGATTGTGGTTAACATCTATGGTCGAATTCGACCGAAGGAGGAAAACAACATGCTTGTCATTTGTATTAATGAAACGTTTGACCGTTTTATGCACGGCATAATGCTAACGAATTTTTAGCAGCTCGAGGTGAGCGGCAGATTTTTGGCCTGGATAGTGGATTACTTTATTGGTATAATCATCACTGTTAGATATAATTAGGCAATATCCCGCCTTGTAGAGTTTAAAATTGGCGTAGCTAAAGGCTCAGTCTTTGGGCCAATACTCTTCCTGGTGTACGCAAAAAATATATTTGAAATCATAAGCAGCTAAATCATTTTATTTGCGAATGAAAACTATGTTTAGATTTGCGTGAGCACCATAGAAGATTGTCAAATTTCAAGAATAGATCTCGTAGATTTTCGTTGTCCTTATGAAACTGCCTACCATTCAACATCTAGAAATGCTTTGCATTCACTTACTTTCTGGGTTCACACCAACTTTCATGGGTTACGGAAGAAAAAGACCTGGGTGTATGCATTAGCAGTATCTTGAAGTCTAAGTGGCAATGTTCTGTGTTATACAAAAGTCATGCTAAACTTTAGCACTGCTCAGAAGAATCTTCGGTAGCTTCACAAAGCAGGTACTTGCATGGATAATTAACACCTATATCGGAACGATGATGAGGAATCAAATGCTGTTAGTGTTTTGCCTACTAACTTCTTAGCAGTAGTCTGTGTCATTATTGTTTTTTGCAAAATGCAAAACGCGAGTGAATGCTCTAAGTTTGAAATCCAACAAATTACCGATTATTTGACATACATTAATTTTATGACAATGAAATTTTTGTGATTTGGCATACGCCGAAATCGGTAATATATTGAGGAGACTCTCACTTCAATCTTGTGGTCATTGTGAATTTGCTCCTATAGGAGAAAAAATATCCGGCGTCATGCTTCGTCAGAAGTACGATCTTTTCGATGGAAGCTGTCGTTTGTAGCATATTCGTCCCTCCTTTTAATGATAAGCCTGCAATCTGTAAATTTGAGTGAACGATCAAGTTAAAGTGACTCGTTTCACAACCAGCATACATTGGCTTTATTTTGCTTCTCTAAATGTACCATTTTGATGATGAAAATTTGTTGGTAGAGAAATATTATGCAAGCTAGATTGAAGCTAAATGTCATGGTTTATATTTAATTCATACCTACCTATACTGTTTTGATTAGTTATACATGTTATCGATTTTAACGATCGAACCGAAATGCTCTGATGCAGAATACATCAGATTTCAAGTTGCGCTTTTATGCCACTGTTAAGTAAGGTTCGTACGACCAACCTGTTGAATCACATGAGACCCCACTCATGTAGACTGGGTTAAAAACCCACGAACAAGAATATAAAAGCTCATTTGCATGCATCTCCATCACACACATCTTACGATCGGTATCGTGCTGTTTGCACTCATCAGGTAGGGACAGAAGGATTAGGATCCACAAACGCATGAAACAGTGGAAGAATAGTAAACAAGTTGTGCTTGTATGCCACTTTTGAGTTAGGTTGGTACGAACAACCTGTTTAATCACAGGAGCTTCCACTCCTGTAGACTGGGTTTAAGATCCACGAGCATGAACATAAAAGCTCAATTGCATGAATCTCCAGCATACACACACAGCCCACTAGCGGTTCCGGGCTGTTTGCATTCATCACGTAGGGACAGTATGATAAAGGATTCAAGGATTCAAGGATTCAGGGATTCAAGGCTTTATGGTTAAAATAGTTAAAACTTTACAACACCACATGATCACGTTATGAATAAAAACATGGAAAATACAAAAGTGTAAATGCAATAGAGAATATCAAATGTAAGGCACGCGAATGATGTTTGTCCGCAAGTGCAAGTCCGATTTTGCCTTTATAATCTCCAGGCAATTTGAGTCGGGAGTTGAGTTGGGGTAGGGAATTTCAAAGAAATATAGCAAGTACGGCGAAAAAATCGCGCCGACAATCAACACGGGAACTTAGAACGTAAAGGGTTAAGGTATGTTGGCTTGTCACTTTCCCGTCACACAAATCGAGTAAGTGTTTTAGTGAATGTCCTATAGTAGCCACAATTATATAGGTCAAAATAATGTCGCGTCGTATCTCTCTTTGGGTAAAGTCGCATACACCCAGACGTCGCAATCTTTCGGTGCACGGAACATTGCAATATCTTTTCGCAGCCAAGGAGTCCAGACCTCTATCGCATACTCCATCGTAGGGCGAATTATTTCAAAGTAATTCAAAGTTTTAAATGTCCAAAAAGTAAATACTTTACAGTAACCACAGATTAAAACTATAGGGAATTCATAAAAACAACACAAATGTTTTATACACAAGGAAAGTCAGCATGTGTATTCAGGTAGACATTCATTATCCTTGGTAACGTTACCAGTGAGAATCTTCCAAATATTTTTCGAAGGATACCTAACAATCGGTTGGCCCTTAGATATATATTATGGCAGTTCACTGTGCTCTTCAGGTTTTCGCTAATTCACACTCTAAAATCTTTTTCTAACGAGCTCCATGCTAGGTTTTAAGTTCCCAATCGATATGTCCAAGGAACATTCTTGCCAATATGGAGCATCTTACATTTCTGCATGTTGAATGACATGTCATTCATGGCCGCCCAATTCGACACGCTGTCTAAATCCATTTGTAGTTTTTCACAATCCACTGCAGAACTAATTGGCGTCCAAATTTTCGCAACATCCGCGAACAGGACCATTTTGTACGATATGAGAGGGGTAAATCGTCTATGTACAACAGCAAGAGCAGCGGGCCTAGCACAGATCCTTGTGGGACTCCACTGGTGGTTTTGAACGTTTAGGATAGCACTCCGTTAACATTAACTCGGGCGTCGCAATCTGACAGTATTCTTACTTACTTTTTTTACTTTTGTGCGGCTGGCTCCACGAGTGGATTAGCCGGCTTCATTGATGTCTCGGATCGCACCAGCCCACGCACGTCGATCGGAGGCGAGATCGTTGCAGATCGTGATCCAGTCTCGTTCCCACCTGCGAACTCCGTAGACGGTACGCAGACCCAGGGTGTCTACATCCTCTTTCACAGTTGACAGCCAGGTTTTCACTTGACCACCTTGCCGCCGACGCCAGGTGCGAACGGGTTTGGGGTCGAGGACGAGTTTTGGAAGTGCTGTGTCTGTCTTTCGGAGGACGTGGCCAAACCATTGCAGCCTTCGCCGTTGTATGTGAGCGGAAAGTGGAGATAGTCCGCTGCAACGCTCTCGTACGGCTGCGTTAGATACTCGGCCAGTATATCGGATGCCCAAGATTACCCTAAGGCACCAATGGTCGAACACTTCTAATGTGCGTACATCCTGTGACCTTAAAGGCCATGTCTCGCATCCATAAAGCAGTACAGGGCGGATCGCTGCTTGATAAACACGCGTCTTAGTTTTTAGGCTGATCCCGGGCTTGCGCCAAAGGGTGCCTTTCAACTGCAAAAACGCATTACGAGCACGATCGACCCTTAACTTCACTTCATCTTTCGCCTGACCATTGGGCAATATACTTGAGCCGAGGTATTTAACGACTGGAACGTATTCGATCGGACAACCCTGGACGCGAAGTGGCTGGATGCCTGGTGTGTCGGAATAAAAAAATGCCTTGGTCTTAGCCGCGTTTATCTCAAGACCGACTTTCGCGGCAGTGGCACTAATGCGGTCTAAAACGCTTTGCAGCATTTCGGTATTGTCGCCCAGAACGACTATATCGTCAGCGTAGTCAAGGTCGGAAATCCATAGATCCGTTGAAATTTGCACCCCTTGATACTCCGTTACCGCCTGGTTCATTATCCAGTCTACGACATAGTTAAACATAACCGGCGATAGCGGGCAACCTTGCCTGACTCCTGTGTGCAAGTTAAATTCACGCGATTCTTCACCGTAGACACGAACCCGTGCCCTTGTAGAGCTGTAATAGGCTCTGATTAGGTTGACGAGCTTTAATGGAACCCATCCGATAGCATGATGTCCCATAGACAACCACGGTATACGGAGTCGAAGGCGGCGCGGAAGTCAATAAAGCAAGCTATCGTTTGCTGTTGATACCGTGCACGGTGCTCGAGGATCCTGCGCAAAGTAAATATTTGATCTACGCAACCCATCCCAGGGCGAAATCCACCTTGGTTAACTCTGGTGCGCAGATTTCTTTCGGCGGAGAACCGATTACGCAGGAGCGTTGCAAACACTTTAGCAGCGGTGTCGATTAGACTTATTCCGCGGTAATTGGAGCACACAGATTTATCTCCACGTTTCGGCAGTGGTAGAATGATAGACATCCCCCAGTCTGATGGGAAAAATTCCGTCTCCCAGATCGAACAAAACAGCCGATGTAGCGGAGATAATAATACGTCGGCACAGGCTTTAATAAGTTCAACGGAAATTCCGTCCTCGCCTGGCGATTTACCATTCTGCATTCGTCGTAAAACACTTGATATCTCGTATTCTGATGGTGCCTCGCAGTTGACCGGGTATTCACAGCTATTTATCGGGGAAGTGAATACTGCATTTATAGATGACGGGCGGTTCAGTAGCTGACTGAAGTGCTCAACCCACCTATCTATCTTTTGATGAAGGTCAAATATCATCTGTCCCGACGAATCTCGAAGGTTCGTACAAAAACCACAGCTTCCAGATGCTCTGCGAATCAGGCGAAACAGTCGTCCAAAGTCTCCTATACTTGCTTCCATTTCGGATGCGGTTTCCGCCCAATATAGCTGACGATCCTTGCGGGCTGATCGTGTAGCAGCTCTCCTAAGGAGGCGATAATCAGATGCACCATGAATTCGGGCGTCTCTTGCCCGGACAGAGAGCTCGATGGTGTTCTGAGAAATCCAATCTCGTCGGCGACGAGAAGCGGTGCCTAGGGTTTTTAGTGCTGCAGTCTGAGTAGCGGTCTTCAGTCTGGACCACTGTTGTTCGACTGATGCATCACTCCCATCCAACCGCCCAGCGATATCGTCAATGAGCTTCTTACGTTGGGCCGGGTTTCCTAAGGCTTCCAAGTTTAAGCGCTTCCTAGGAGTTTTCCTTTGGCGGTTTAGCAGGCGAAGTCGGAGCTTTGCGCGAACAAGTGTGTGATCGGTGCCTGCTGCGTTTCCTGTTTCGGCTCCACGATAGGACCTACAGTCGAGCACCGAAGACATCCAACGTGCGCGAATTAGAACATAATCGATCTGGTTCGCCGTTCTACCATCGTTCGAGTACCATGTGACCAAGTGTTTTTAGGGTGCTGGAATTTAGTGTTACAGACGCATAGGTGATTGTAGGCCGCAAACTCGATCAGTCGATCGCCATTCGCGCAGCGCTGCCCTAGGCCAAATTTCCCAGGATTCGGTTTGTTGCGGAATCTGCTGATCCTGTACGAGCGTTCCAGTCACCAGCCACAACCAGTACGTCGTTTCCAGCAACTCTATCGACTACGAATTGAAGTTGGTTATAAAAATCGTCTTTTGTAGTTTGGTCGGCTGATAGGGTTGGGGCATACACCGAAACGACTGTTGTATTCAAAGGGTGACCCCTCAGCCGGACCACCGCAATTCTCGGGGATACAGGCATCCATGACATGAGTGCTTGATTAGCATGGTCGCTGAGCGCTATCGCTACTCCATGCTGACCAGATCCATCCTCGGGCCCACTATAAAAAAGCCAATAATTACGATCGACTCCGGGGACCTCGATCGGTTTGGATCCGTGTCCGGGAAGGCGGACCTCGGAAAGACAAGCAACATCTAATTGGTAGTCCAATAAAGAGCGCATCGTGATTGCTTGACTACCAACGTCACGCAGTGTCCTTACGTTCCAACATCCCAGATGGCGAGGATATGATTTAACTGTGCGCTGTCCGTCATACAAAGTCGGCGATTATGTGTGGCGTCACCGTCCCAAACCAGCAGCAGGCACATCTTCTTTCACAACCCATGGAACGGACCTTTTTATACGTATGGTGCGCTCCCCTACCTATGTAATGCGTGATGTCAATGATCCGACCGCCACATCTGTTACCGTCCATTACAACCAGCTGAAACCGGCTAACTTATCCCAACCTCAAGACACATTCGGCAGCGTCGTTGCGCCCGGAAGTGTACCGATTGCGGAACAAACGGTGGAAGTGTCCGCTGAAGGAGGACTTGCTACATCACACCTCTCTTACACTGAGGACAGTGCAACTGCTGGAGGGGTGGTGGTGTAACGAATGCTGAATACCACTGTAGCTTTAAATTGAGCGCACTTCATCTTTGTTCTCTTTTTCCCTTTTAGACTGACGGTGAGGTACTTGGTCGTCCGTTGGTCGATACAATGAGCGATTCCCACATCATGGAACACAATGACTTGTCGTATCTTTGACTGCGTGATTCCGCACACGTTTTGAATTACTTTCTATTGTACTGCGTGACTTTTACCAGCTGCAGCTGTGCATCATTCCATACACCTTTGTATTCCGACTTATGGAGTTTTCATTTGGTGTGTATGCTATCATTGTGCTTGTTGTAAACTGAAGCTTTACCTCTACCGCTACATTTGATGATGAGGGTGTAGCGATTGAGGTAACGTTGCAGTTTACCCCAAGCAGTGATAGCACATACCAAGCGAGAACTCCGAAAGGTGGAATAAAAAGGTGTATGGGATGAGGCACGCGGTACAATAGAATTTCGTAGACAAGTCCTGTGGTTGATGCGCAGCTGGGTCGCTGGATGATTGTTCACAGGTCCTTGTCTGTATGCGCAGCCGGATGGCTGGAAGACGATGGCTGCGTAGCAGCAGCTAGCGGCAGCCAAAGGGGAAACGAACTCCGACGAGCGCGGGTTAGAGTCCGACAAAACAAAGGGATTGAGGATTAATATAATATAAAATAGAATAACCAACATTATCATTCTTATTCAAAATAGGAACGTGGAAAGAGTTTGACATCCTTTACTACGTGTTGTGCGATATGAAAGCAAACGATAATGTTGGCGCAAAATACAAAAGATACGTAAGAAATGACGCTTCGTTACAAGGGTTGTCGTTGAACATGGCGGGGTTTTTTAGTCAAGGTCACATTTCCTCAAGAAATATGCTACTTCGCAATTCTTAACCTTAAAGAATAGAGCGTGAATCCAGCAAAGAACGAACGTCAATCTTGTCAAACTTGGACGTTAACATTAGAAGCACTTGAGACTGCTCTAATTTTGTCTCTGAAGAAATAGAGTGTAGCAGTTGCTCCACATGTTTTAACTCGCGTACTTCCGAGTTATCAACGACAGAATTAACAGATCATTGTCAGCAAACAAACATACATGGTTTTCGGGACGCTGTACAAAAAACTGCTTGCTGCTTAATTTGCTTGGTCAGTAGAAATTGATCATCTCGTCACTGGAAGCACGCGTGAAAATACTCGAAAAGAAGTTCACGAACTTTTCATCACCACCTCATTCTTCTAAGAACAATATCCGTTCCAAAATTGCCACTTACCTTGTCTATTGAGAAGTTATTGCTGTGTCACTTTGTGTGCCTATTTATCCAGTATCAAGCTGTCATATTGTCGAAAATGAAACGGAATCCCAAGCTTCTTTACCAGATTGTGAACAAGCAGTTTTCAGTGAAACCAGGAGTTGCGGCCTAGCGGACGCCCTCTGGAATGACCACAAATGCAGCTGTTCCCGCGGATGCTTTAGTAAATTATTTTGCTTCATTATTTTGTCCAAAGGAAAGTGTGGATATACAAATGGATCCTGAAATAAAGCATCCTTTACCATTGGACACAATAACCATCACCAAAGAAGAGGTGCTGGGAAATCTACTATCGTTGAATCCCAAAAAATCCCCTGGTTGTGATAAAATTACCCCGAATATACTCAAGCATTGTGCACAATCTCTATGCGTACCTCTAACTCAGTTATTCTGCGAATCGCTGTGGCAAAGTGTCATACTGACTGAATGGAAATCTGGTATAATCTCCCGATTTTCAAAGGCGGGGTGCGTTCGGAGCCCGCAAATTACAGACGTGTTACTTTGTTGTCCGCCGTATCCAAGGTACTCGAAAGGATCGTGGCGAACAAACTGAGCAAATACCTTGAGGAAAATAAGCTATTTTCGGGAGCGCAACACGGTTTTAGAAGGGGATACTCCTGCCTTACTAACCTTCTCCTTACCCTTGACGACTGGACTCGAGCAGTGGATGCTGGGGATAATATCCATGTATGTTACCTCGATATGTCGGAAGCATTTGACCGTGTAAACCACAGTATTCTCTTGCAGAAGCTGGAACGTTGTGGTATCACTGGCAGTCAGTTAGCATGGTTAGAAAATTACCTGACTTATCGGTTTGTTCAAGTCTCTGTGGACGGTGCTCTATCGAAGTCGGTAGGCGTGACAAGTGGAGTGTCTCAGGGATCCGTCCTCGGACCAATCCTCTTCGCGCTTTATGCTAATGACATACCAGCTCTCATCAAATGCAAGATCGTACTGTTCGCGGACGATATAAAAGTTTGGTCTAAGATAAGTAAGTCGGAGGACTGCGAACTGCTCCAGAAGGATCTGGACAACCTCCAGGCTTGGTCCCTAAAAAATCGCATATTTTGCAATTTCCAAAAGTGTCACATGTTAAACATTGGCAAATATGTGGAGTACCAGTATTTTCTTGGAACACAGCCTCTCGTGGACCATGGAACAAAAGGACTTGGGTGTGTAATTAAGCAACACTCTAGGGATGTCGAGCCACTGTAACTACGTCTATCGCAAAACATCACAGAAATTGTCATTCCTAAAGAGAATTTTCGGTAGGTTCTCAAAACAGACAACTCCCTGTATTATAAATACGTTCATCAGACACACGATGGAATATGCAGCTCAAGCATGGTCGCCATGGCTTGAAAAAGATGTTGCGACTTTGCAACAAATATATCATCGAGCTACCAAACTTGTCACTGCACTCAGCCGGAAACCCTACAATGAGCGAATCAAAACGCTAAATTTATTTGATTATCCACGTCGTCGTCTCCGAGGGGATTTGATTCTGGTTTACAATATTTTGAATACCCAAAATCACCCCCTACAATGCTTATTGAATCTACGGAGCTCGCATAATACAAGAGCTCACACATTTACTCTAACTGTCCCTCACTCGAGACTCAACTGCAGACGACATTTTTTTGCCGTGCGAGTTTGTTTTACTTGGAACAATCTGCCAGATAATGTTGTAAATTCACCAAACCAGCAAACGTTCAAGAGAAGCCTTGATGCCTTTTGACCCTAAATCCGTGCATCGAAGAAAACTATACATCTTAACACCACACACCTACATTTTTTATCCCACCAATCGAAAACAATTTCTGCCCTTGGGATATTTACTTGATTATTGAACTGCTCAGAAAGCAATCAAATCTCATTTTTGATCGTTATATTATTCGTTGTTGCCATATTATTTTGTGGTTTGTTGTAAAGCTATATGCTTTTCAGACCATTAAAATTTGAATTGAATTCAAATCCCCATATCTCAAAGCCACGATTAGTCCCATCGATGGATGCAACATATCCTACCGCTAATCAACAGAAAATTCTATGCAGATTACCTGTGAATAGAAAGTGACACTAATCTGCACAAATGTGCATGAATGCAAGTCACTGTGTTTTAAAAAACGTCTCTCTGAAGACTTCGCAATGGGATGAAATTTGCCGAACTCTTTAAATTTCCTCGAAAGCCGATAGCATGGTGCGGTCGTCCTGGTCTCCGAATTCACCTCACCTAGGAGAACCCAGACTTCTCAGTGTCACACTAAATTCCCTCGAAGCAGCTAAAACCATGTTTCTCTCCACGTTCACACTTTGCGAATCCCCTACCCCAGTCCGCATCTTCGCGGACCTAACATGGGAATCACGGCAATCCAATGAGTAACCATCTTTTGACTGGAAGCATGACAGTGACGAACGTAGCATTTATGTACACGGCATTCCCGAGCTTTCCGAAGCTGACGAATGCGAAAACAACTTTCACGACTGTGAGCAATGGTGTTTCATACATCAACAAACTGATATAACGGGATCACTCACAACATCGCGTAAACGCCTAACTAATTCACCGAATTACGAAGGCAGTGCCTCCGAATTACCAAGATGAGATTCCAGTCCACAATTATGGTCACGTTGACACTCGACTGTCGGTATGTAAACCGATGGAAGCCTCCTTCAGAAATTCACCCTTGATCGTCTATCGATACCAATCGGATTTCATCTGAGCCAAAAATTACCGATCCAACACCCGAGGACGATCAGCTGGATTTATTTGAAGCAGCCGCCGCAAAAATCCTTTCACAGCCGATAACTTCCGGATCGGCTTCCTATATGGTACATCCCACGACGACAAGGCTGCAAGAACCACGAACCACAGTGTTAGTCTTCTGGGGTGACTTTTCAGACGCTTTGACCGACCACTCAACCCACAACTACTGTCCGCTTACATCCGACCACGCTCGAATATGCAGTCAGCGCATGACATCCGTGACTCCAACAAAACATAAACAATCTCAAACAGCAACAATGGCGAACAACAATCTTATCACGGCTTTCAAAAACATGTCTAACGAAGAACGGCTGCAGTATAGCGGCCTCTTCTCAATTCGCTACCGACCCCTCTGTGGAGATTTGCTTTTGACCTTTCACATTCTCACAGAAAATCGAAACCATTTCGAGAGCCTGATCCAATAGACGCAATCATCGTGGGACCAATTTCAAGAATGCTCATCAGAACAGCCGATTGAACAATCGAAGTTATTTCCTACCCCTGCGCATATGCCGTGTCTGAAACGCTCTCCCACCGGAAGTGTTAGGTGCGGAGTCACTGTCCTCGTTTAAGCAACGCCTAAGCAATCATTTTTCGACTTTCGAGTGTCTTTCGTTTATCTTTCGCCATTCCAATTTACCCCACCATACTTACAATCCACTCATATAGCCATAACCGACTAACACTTTTTCCACTCTTTTCTCCCCAACTTACAAGGATTAACGATGCTCACGCCAGAGCAACTTTCGCAAGTCCGTCAGGCTCTGGAGGAGATGGTGGTAATGTGTCTCCTGTTGACACTCCTTCCTATTAAAAGCCACAAATGTTCAATCAAGATGTATGCTATGAGAAAACATGGCCCGCTATAAGGCTTATATGCCTCCTTCTTATCTCATTATGTATGCTTTTTAGCACGCTTTGTGCGAGCCCCTCTACACACGATCCAGTAGTTCCTCATAAGCTATCAGCTTTTATTACCACAATAAAATTATTGACTATTAACTATTCATAAGAACAGGTGGTATGGCATCGAGGCCAGCAGCCTTGATATTTTTCATGTTTTCGATACATGCTTCAAATTTTAAATGACAAGAAGGATCTATGCTGAAGGTCAGGGATAATACTACTTCAAATGAGGCACTGAATACATTACAGGGAGCAAGCTTCCCACGAAAAGTTGAATCTCAATGTCAGCCTTGATTTTCAATTCTGTTTTGTTTGCACAGGATGGTAAGTGGCTAACAATGGTATCGGGTGCACATATTTTCTCTGATAGAAAACTGCAGACAAGCAGCCATTACTGCCAGAACGTTTTTTCTTTTTGTCCGTTTGAACTCTCCTACGATCACGACGCCAAGAGATTGTCCGGATTGGTTTTAGGGAGCGCCGTGTTATTGCCGAATCTGGATAAATAAAAAGCAGTTTCTCTTCACCAGCAAGATTAGAGGTCAGCTTAAGTAGGATTGTGGATGATAAACAAACTATTGCACATAATTCTTTATGGCTTAACGCTTAAAAAAGGGATCAACCTAAGCTTACATAGAAATTCGGGAGATCATTCAAGAAATAATTTATCCCAGTTGCGGTCCAAACCCCCCTTGAAACAGGCGACGGACCTGAAGGATACACGTTCGTTTATAAGACTGTTCTAAACGTTCACCAACCTACGGAAACTAAAAAAGTGTTTCCTGGATTCTAACCGACATCGCAACTTAGAACTTTTTTGTGAATGGGCTCTGGTGCCAGCTCGGGACATAAGGTAAATAAATCCTTCATTATAGCGCCAATACACCACTTTAAGGTTACAATTATGTCGCCTCTTGAATGACGGCGCCTTAATAAGAAATCATCCAGAGACTTCAGGCGTGCAGCGTTACTTTTTCATCGATGAACCTGAAGGACGCAAGTTGCGAGACGCTGTACGCTTTCAAGTCGAACCATGTCATTTTTGTGGTGTAGAGACCACAACTGAACACTATTTTAGATGTTGCCTAACAAATGCCCAATACCATTGCAGAAATACATCATGTCTTTTGCTTGAATGCATTGGTTTCAGTCGAAAATTTATGTTAGGTGCCTGCAGGTCTGCAACAGTACATTGCTCCCCTAATTTGAAATTCGCCGCAACCAGTACACCAAAATACTTAACACACTGTGCTGAGTTAACACTAAGAGAATTTTCCGACACCCGGACCGAAATCTTATCACCCAGTGCTGACACGTTTTAGTGGGAGGTCCCAATGGTATGATCAGTTTATGACCAGCTCAAGGTCGTGCATCAAGGTATCTTTATATGTTGACCCGATTAACTTCAAATCATCCGCGAAAATAGAGCGTGGAAGCTTCAACGCGGATAGTAAGTAATGAATGTAAATCAGAAACAGAAGAGGACCGAGTACCGAACATTGAGGAACCCCACTTATCACGTCAGTTTGGCTAGACGACGTGTGATCCTGCCTTAACATAAATGTCTTGCATGTAGAAAATTCTCGTATCCAAGCAAGTTGACTACCCAGTATGCCTTTTTCGTATAGCTTAATCTCTAGGAGGCGGTGACTCACGAAATCAAAAGCCTTGCTAAAATTGAGGTGGAGTGCTTCGATTGGTTTACGTTCTTCCAGAATTTTAGTGGCAGTATTGAGAAAGCTAAGAATGTTAGTCGAGCAAGATCTACTCTAGAGAAAATCATGTTTCGTTTCACTCAGTAGAGAATGCTGACAAATAAGCTGACAGATTTTGTCATGCAGTATTCTTTTCAATAGTTTCGAAAAGTTGCAAGTCTGGCTGAAAGGACTAGTTACCAAGAGTTTACCTGCAAATACCCTTGTGTATTTTCACTACTATGGATTATTACCACTCATTTAAAACCACTCTTAGGTTTCAGCTTGCACAACGGTTCGGTAAGCACTTGGGCAAAATTCGTTCGAATAATTGAGTGCGTAACATCCAATCCCTTAGCTTCGTTTATTTGAACACATATCAGTGAATCATAGACATCTGCCTCATTGAAGGATAACTTATATAAGGTAAAAATCCTATTACACGAACATTTCAAATTCGTTTAAAATTTCCTATATAATGTTTCTTCAAAAGTTATTCATTGCAACATTTCATATAGACAAATCGCTTTAAGACATCTCTTGAAACAAAATGACGTCTAAAGTTGCAGTAATTTGCAGTAAAGCTCTATTTTCTACCTCTGTCCTCGACGGCATAAAGTGCAGGTTTGACGCCTGCTT